>JAVKLA010000005.1:32868840-32890662 GCA_034782735.1 Sagittarius serpentarius
TCAAATCTGTTATCCCAGAGGCGCTACCACTGTCACTGATGGGCTCGGCCTTGGCCAGCGGCGGGTCCGTCTTAAAGTTGGCTGGCCTTGGCTGTATCGGACACAGGGGAAGTTTCTAGCAACTTCAAAAGAAAAAAAAAACAACCAAACACCCCTGTAGCCGCCCCCATTACCAAAACCTTGCCACGTAAACCCAATATAACCTCCCATGCTTGGTTTATGCAAGCATGGCTAAGAAGGGCATGGGACACAAATGAAAGCTATTATATTATCACATCCCAGCCAGTTACACCATACCAACAGAGCCCCACATATTTTCCACCTGTCTCAGCAGCAAAGCTGTAAGAGCAGTTTACACCGACACCTGACACCTTGCAGAGGCTGCAGTTCCCTCGCCAACAGGCACCAACACAAGTATTCCCCAGTGCATGTCTGTAGCACAAGGCACGTTGTAGTTTTAATAAAACTGACCGGGGCAAAATAAAACCCTAACCTCCATTGCTGACAGGCTGATGTGGATACAACACGCAAGTTATAAACAGTTTTGTCTTAGGGCTTTATTCCATCTTGGCTAACATACTTATATACCGTCTCCTTCCATACCCCCAGCAGCAAAGAAGTACAGCTTGTGGTTGCGACTTGCACACACATAGTCTCTCTTCCTCTCTTTTGTCCTCTCCTTCCCACCTTCCTTCTACTGCATTATCTTTCAAGTAGTCACAAGAGTATAGCAAAACACACAGTTCTCTGATCTCTTGGATGATCTGTTATCTAAAAACATTAGTACCTGCCTTCTTTCTAGGAAGAGCAATCTTTCCAGAAAGAGCCTGCTTTTCAGAGAAGAAGAATAAAGACGACAAAATTGGAGGAATTACGTAGGAGATGTTTTAAATATTTATGCTAGCGACACCTAATAAAAACATTGGTCTTGTTTCCATCGAATAAATTCAGGAAGGACCCTGTCAAAGCTCAAAGGCAAGCAGTTGTGCCTAAGTCTACCAGGTGAGTACTGGTATGCTTACACAACCAGCATGTACACCAGCAGTCCCTTCTCTATTGCTGCCCAGTTTCTTTAGCCCTCAACACTCGAGTGGCAGAGGCAACCAGCAAAGATAAGTCTTTGTGCCTCTGTAAACATGTTGGTTTAGGTGTACACACTTTGAAACAGAAAGCATTTCAATACCAAGCAACGTACCTTGGCCCCGTCAGCTGTGCTTCCCCAGCCACCCACTACAGCGCTCTGCCAGAGGATGCTCTGAACCTGTGCCCAAGGAAGGGTTCATTACTCCAGTGGTTGCCAAGGACCATCCAGCCATTTCCCTCCATCAGCAATTAGATGCAACATATTATTTTCTCCTTTAGAAGACATTCTAAGCCAGTATTACTGAAAAATGATCCATGATCCTCAGGGATCTAACAATGTTTAGTAGGCTTTATGGGAAGAAAAAAGCTGCTGTTAAGACTTCAAGTTTAGTAAGCACTACATGCGCTCCAGGGCCATGAGTTTCCATCTATGTTGCACACATCTGTTTAAAACAAGTAATTTACAGGGCATTTAATCATCATGCCATTGTGCACTGTTTTTGGCAAGTTTTAAGTAGACAACCATGGGACAGCAGCCTAAGATGCACATGTAATTCTTAACTCAAGGAGAATAGTTAATTTAATGCCACTCTTCCAATGCATACATAAGCAGGGACGTGACTGACAAAACAGCTCTATCATGAAAAGCTTAGTTAAGATCTCATCAGTTAATATCTAGATGGCTCTCTGTGACAGCACCGCTTCAACTGCAGTGCAACCTGTCATTTTGTAACTTTACTTGAGGAAAAAGAAACAAAATACCGACAGAAGATTTTGCAATGTTTAACTTATCTCAAAACATCTCTTTATGGGTCCAAGATAGAGGAATAAGTACTTATTAAAAATACCACATGCCTATCTTTATAGTGTAACATCTAAGCAAGCCAGGATAGTCCTGGGAACGAACAAAGAAGGATTCGGTACGTAAAAGTTTCTGATAAACTGATGGATTAGGTTTTCTGAAATAGTTACTACTGGTCTAGAAGAGCTGACTGCTTCATTAATGTCATCATCTTATGTCACTCCATCATCACCCATTTGGGTTTTCTCATGTTGCTCATCACCTTCTAAGCACGTCTCCCTAAGAAAAGGACCTCTCTTGCTGGAGAGTTCATTTCACTGTGTTAGTAAGAAGAAAGTTTTACATGCTCCTTTGCAGTTTAAGGTTCACAGCTGCCCACTTGTTTCCTGGGAGAGTGCTTCAAGGTGGGAGACCAGGCTAGACCACCCAAAATTTTGGAGGGTTCAAAACTTAGATATGACTTCAGACGGAGTCAGTGAAGAGCACAAGGCGGAAGGCAACACGTCCTTTGCCATATGGCTGCTGGGCTCCTTGCCAGTCATAGCTCAAGAACCAGTACTTGAAATGGTAAGATACCAAGAGTTACAACCATCTCAGACCGGACCCCTGAGCGCATGCATCTGCAGAGACGTGCGTGCCTACACCAAGCGACAGATCAGAAGCAGAGATTCATAAGCTTGTGGAGACTCAGGCTCATAAATCCACATGATGCAGTGCAGCTGGACATTCAGCTTGGGCCAGCAATGATATAGCTGCATTTACATAGATCTTGTGCCGCTAAACTTGGATGTCTCTATCGCATTCCCGCACAGCTTCTGCTTCCAAGGAAGTGCAGCCAATCTGGGAACACTGGGAACACACATCTGGGATCTAGAAACGCTCCAAGCCAAAGCTGACAGGATGAATCACTGTCTTCCTGCCAGCTAAAGGATGGAAGAGGTTTAACGACCAACCTCCTTCCCCATCCCCCATCCTAACAAGCAACTGCGATACCCAAAAGCAGAAGCGGGCGTTCAGGTGAACAGGAGCGCTAATGCAGACAGTCTGGATCTGGAAACAGATGCTCACCAATGGAAAAAAGATACCAAAGGAAAAAAAACCATGTTCGAAGTGCAAAGCTGTTTAAGGGTAAATTTCAAATAGGACTTCAGTCCTTGACAAAAGTCGGAGTAAACTCAGAAAGGATCGTTGCTTTCAGCTAAGCCTTTGAATATCGGTGAGACTATGACAGCTTTAGATGCAAACAGCACTGATCTACCGAATACCCTAAAAATTATACTGAAGCTTTATTTTAATGATGTCCAATGGGATAAGTAGGCAGCATAATCAGCACTGGCACTGTTGGGAAAAAGCCAACACCAACGCAGCAGATCGAGCCAGGACTCAGAAACTGGGAAGAAAGCTTCTCAGGGAAGCCCGCAGCCCTAGGCCAAAACACGAGACATTGCTGCGCAGAGCGGGAAAGGGAAGGGAAAGGCAACAGAAGACAACTTCCATCAAGCCATGTAAATCACTGGAACTACTTACAGGGAGCGAAAAGCACTGGAAAGAGAGGTCTGACCACGCACTGGAGGCTGCTTGAGACTGCCTTCCTTTCCCTTCCTTTCCCTTCCCTCTTCTTTCATACTAAAGAGTTAATATTGAAGCAACACAACCCCATTTTCTTCGTTTTGCCCACCTGAAGTGCTTTCCTTTTGAGCACAGGGGACAGGAGGCAGAGAAACACCACCATGCTGCCCTCCCACTTCTGCTCCCCACACCCCGCTGTGCTGGTCTGGAGGACCCTGGTCCCCAGGCTCCGGCAGTGCCGGGAGATCCCAGGGCAGGGGAGAGGGACATCAGGAGCGGGCTCGGTAACAGCATCTGCCTTTCCAGAGGCTGCCCTTGCAGTGGGGACACCACTGGGGCAGAGCCACCTTCCCCCAAAAGCTTTCAGAACAGCACGCCGGAAAGCTGTGGTACACCATGGTTAAAGAGAACAGGCTGCTCAATAGAGAACGTACTCTGCTATACACGCAGCCTAGCACGCCCCGCTCACTCCTCTGCCCAGGGACGAGGGATGGCCAGCACCACCACCGTGTTTTGCATCAAATTTCTTTCTCCGTAAGACCTAACGGGGCTTCAGCTCTCGACTATTTTGTGATGGCAACAATATCCCTGACAGCCTGCCTGGCAAAAGGAGGGCCTTGCCCCGTCATCAGTCTCACTATTCGAAGTGACACATACAGGCCTTACGATTTCTCCCCTCAAGACCATCTCAGTTTTTACAACATCACTGCAATACTGATCCAGACACACTCCCTCTCTTTCATTTGGAAAGATGTAAAATGAAGTAATCTCAACACTTTGGTTACTGTTCCCAGGACAGGACTCAAGCGCAGGGAGGGAAAGATCTTGAGCCAGGACAACAGGGAAGCGGAGCACACAGACTAAGCTACAACAAAGACATGCTCAGCTTCATGCTCTCGCTGTACATAGGTACAAGAGATACACTAAGTGTGTGTGTACGTATGAATACACACACGCATAGGCAAGACTATATGCAAGCAAGACGATTCCAGAGCACTTAAGGACACAACAGTAGACAGGCTGAGACAAGTTAAGTAATAACACAATTCAAAAGAACAAGCTGACAGCTAAAAGATGCAAAGTAGTTTATTCTAAAAAGTACCTCCATCTATATTATAGTGGAATAATTCATTTTGTATTCAGTAAAATTTGTTTCTGGAGTAATTCATGCAAACAGGCTTCAGATAACTTTCTTAATTATTTGTGTGGGTACAAGATGAGTTTGACCTGAAACAAGCTAACTTGAAATCCCCGCCAAGCTTAACAAGCCTTAAATTGTTGTTTTTTTTCCTTTATTTTATTCTCCGGCTAGAGCCTAAATAGCTACAGCTAGAGTTTGTGTAAAGCCACGGCTGCTTTTCTTAAAGCGCTAACCTAGTAGCCAGGTGACACAAGTCTTCCAGCCGCCTGATTTGCCGTACTCTGGAGCTCTGAGCCAGACATGGACTGCCGAAGGAGAAGCAAATCCTCTTCCACTTGGACCAAGAACCACTCACAGAACTTGTATTTCATGAAGTTTTGCCAACAAAGAAGAAAAAGGTTAACCGCTCTCATTGCCAGCCCCGAAAGAGGCTTACTGAGTGTGCAGACTCACGCTCGTTCTGGCGAGTGGCACGAAGATCTGTTTTGTTTGCACCACAACTCTTCCAGTCACTGGAAGGCCTGAATGCAAGCACGTATCTGTGACCACATTTTGCTTCACCAGGGCAAACAAATCATGGATATTCCTCTCCCCAGCAAGAGAGATTTCTGGAGCTCATCTCTGGAGCTTTGTCTGTGCTGCATTTCCAGTGCATAGCACTAGGCACATATGAATTAAATTGCCAAGCGAGACTACCTCCCCTACGACTCCAAAAACCCCCTCAAGAAATCCTGCTTCTCAAACCACATCCTTATTAAAAAAATTAATAAGTAAATATTCAGAAGGGTGTGTGCAAGCCACTAAACCGAAATTCCTAAACTGTAATCCTTTCCAACGATAAAACTTTCTGCTTCTGCCAAACCACTTGGTCCATCTGTTTCACTTTCTTTACTGTAAAAAGGAGAACATGGCTTCCTCCACAAAAGCAGCCTGTGGACTCAGCGTTTATAGTGTCCTTTTCTGAGTAAGCTTTTCTTACTTTCAAATCTTTTTCACACTAAAGCTTCAGGTTTTGTCTAACAGAAAGCTCAGGTGATTGTACAAGCATTAGTTCTTGTGCCACTGTCAAACACAGGATTATCTGATTTTTGTTGTTGTTGACAAAACAGCTGGAAAAAAATTAGGTTTTGACTTGGATTTTCTTGAGGGTTGAGGGAGGGAGAAGGAAGCATCTTCCCACATAAAATGCTACTGCTCTCTTGAAAATTCTAAATTCTGAAGAACCAGAAGAGCGGTTCAGCCAAACTGCTTCCAGGTTTCAGCCTTTCATTTGAAAGATCAACCTCCTTCCTGAGAATCCAGAACTTGGACAAAGCATAAGTATGTATTTACCCTAATGTCTTCTCATCATGAAGAAAAACCTAATGTATTAAAAGGAGAATTTCTTTTTAGCTAGTCAGTAAAGAACTAATTAATAACTTTTAATACTTCAGTGATGTAAATTTTGAAGAAACTCCATTTCTGGTCCCATACCCGGGTAAACCTTCAAAAACACATGCTGCGGAGAACCTGACCACCAGTCCATCAAGATCTAGGCAACTAATCCAACACCCTCTGTACCTAAGGCAAGAAACAATTATTTAAAGAATATATACCACTTAACTGCAACCATTTTTAGGCCTCCTACTTCAAGGTACGAAGCAAAGGTGGCTTGAGAGCAACTTCAAAAATGTCTTCTGCAGGCTACCTTTAGAGGAATTGTTCCTGTGGGTGGATATATGTAAATAAGAGTTCCTGCTCCTCAAGGTTTCATATGGAAACATTTACTAAGTTATACCAGCATAAACGGCTGTAAAATCTCAGAACAAACCTTCTCCTTCAACATTAGATACTTCACCTCAGATTTTATTTGTAATTAAAATGTTCCACAGGAAATAATAACCGTAGCCTTAATTAGGTAATTAAACCTGTTCTTGAAGACTTATGTAATGCAAAAGAACAATCATGCAGATGGAAAAGTTTAAACCTACTAATTATATGCATGCACAAGTTACGAGAAAAAGCTTCTTTCTTAAATCTCTGGTTTTTAACTTTGGCAAAATTACACGTTCAACAACCAGCTGTTGTGCATCTCAAGTGAAGAGCTTACTAATGCAAACTTTCTATATCACAGTGCTGCACTAAAAGCCACGCTAACTAATTCTCATAGAGTTAGAAGGCTCAGAACAAGTAAATCAAAGATTCACAAAAAACTTAAGTCCGCTTTCTAGATCATCTTGTGCTTAGATGTGCCAGGAGTTCAGAGTAACTTATCTTTACATCATTGCAGATGTTCCTTCCCCACCTGCCTGTCCTACCCCTCTCTAAGGTGAGTGGTAATAAGGATGTCTCAGCTGTTCATGAGGCAGCTGTTAAACCATCCTACTTCAGAGCTACAAAAAGTACAAGGATTAAAGAGGGTGGGGGAAGAAAAATCAAGTACAATTATTTTTCTTAGTGGATAAGGGTTTGTACAGTTGTAAATGAGCTCTGAAAATTTAAGACAAGGATTTGCCCCGTACTGAGGAGCCTTACAGATATTAAAGGGATTTTAAAAGGGGTGCTTTTCACTCTCTTTTGCAACTTGTTGCTCAGCATACATACAGCCCAAGTTGGGATCTGCATCTCAAAATTAACTTTATGATCAGCCTATGGTTTCACGAACATCTGAAAAAGGATAACTGCAGTTATACCTATTTGTATAGGAATGCACTTCCCTGAAGCATTTAGGTTAGTTTACACCAGTGCCTCAAGTAAACAGCCAGTGGTACGAGCAAGTCAGCCAGTTCTCAAAAGCTTTTAAAACAGTCATGTCTTGCTTTCCTCGCAGAACTAGGACCACAGAAAGGAAGAAAACATTGGTCTTCCACACAGCTCCCTCTGCTGATTAGAAATTCATACTTTGTCACATCGCAAAACATTCATAGAAGACCATTCAGCCATACAGATTTTATAAGAGATCAGAAATAATTGAGTGTTATTATATAAATATTTAAGTAAGAAGTCTTGGGAGGCGGGGGGAGAAAGCATCCAAACAAGTCAGCGTTGTGTGCCCAAAAGCTACTCAGTTCCACGAAAGCCCTGGGGGAAAAAAAAACCAAACCATAAAACAACTAAATTCACATGTCTCCCGACCGAAACAAAACTAACCATACTGAAACATCACAGAGAGGTCCAGCTTTTCAGAAGCTGGGACAATAACAATGCCAAACTTGCTCGTATTTACTAGCCAGGGTTTCCCAGAAGTGTTGAATAATTTGAGATTCTTATTTCAAGATCACATAGGCATCTTAGTATCAAGAAAAATGCCAATCATCTTGTCTATAAAGGAAGCAGCAAATAAAGAAAAACAGAAAACCAAGCAACTTCCCCAAGTCCTAAATTGAGTCCTATCCCCAGAGAACAGATGCTACGCATCACATTGCCATATTTATTGCAACTTTAAAATGCTTGTATTTTGCTTTTCTCTTTTCAGTAGAAATGTGCCTGAGCTTAAATGTGTATGTTTTCATTTACAAATTGAAGGCTGATCTCTCAGCATTAAACACCAATGAAAATTTCATCAAATACTAGGGAAAAAAAAAAAGTTATCGGCCATTTTAAGACAATCTTACAACAATACTTTCAAATACATCATGTGGTACATTCGTGCCTGGAACTTAAGAATCCTGACAAAGACTTCACTTGAAGCCTTAGAGGCTAGAAATTGCAGTTTCCCTCTTTTTCAGTAATGTTTGCTTATACAAGGTCTTAGCAACATTTGTTAACAGTAAAGAGTACAACTAGACGGAAATCTACTTAAGAGAGACCTGTAGGTGGTAAATACTCTATAGATCGATCAATGCGGGTCTAAATTCAGCAAGTCATCTGCAATGCAACAGAGAACACAAGAACAGTTAGTTGTTTTATACTAGTTGATTATCTGGTTTTAATTTGATTTTAGAAAAAATTAACAGTTAATAACCTACTGTCCATCAGGAAAAACACTACGGTTTTCTTTGACCTAAGAAGCTATGACTGCAGACAAGATACCCAGTAGTTACTTCACCTCACCTAATCAGCAGGGATTCGCTTGTGCACATTCAGATGACACAAGAGTATGGTGGTGTAAGAACTGTGACCATCAGCATCTGTATTAATACTTCAAAACTACAATTCACGGTCAGGGTATAGCTGTTGTTTCAGCTAAGTCCTTTATAAAATCTATGTATACCTAGCACTTCATGTCATAGTTCACTCTGTGCACCACCTGAGACTCTTGACATGTGCTCTCCTCACTTTCTGCAGCATGTTAAACAGACAGTGGTCAACAACTGCTCTTTGAAGATGGGTCTTCCCAAGTATTCATCTTGCCACTTCGACGTAGTAAAACAGTCTGTTTATGCCTGCCTATACGGGCCCCCCAGTTTTATACTGGACCACAAAGTACCAAAGAGTGGGTCAGTAGCCCTCCTTTCTCTCCTCCTGGGAGTGACACGGACTGAAATATCAGTGGCTTAACAGCACGAGGCCACTCAGCATGTACCATTGTTATTTTAAGATCAGTGGAAGTAGCTACTCGGTGCAACAACACTTGTAGAGAAATAAGCAAACCATGCTTCGCAGCTGCTGATGCTTCAGGCCAAAGGCTGTGTTTCCAGCAGCAAGAAAGACAACCCTGCGAGTGCCTACCTGGCTTTTGTAGCCAGGTTCTGGTTACCGTAAGGCCTTTATCTTGGCCTTCCACAAACAGATCGCCAATTACAGGCAAGCATGTCCGTATACATCCATTTTTCTTACTGTAATTCTGTTTCAGAATTCCTTCCCGTTCAAGCTTTTCCCTACAGATAGCTTGAAATCCATGAAACGGATGCATAAAAATACCAGTTTTAAACACACTTCTCCCAAGGAATAGCAATCATCCCTAGCTTCAGAAATGTCCTTTGGGAATGGCTAGACACAGCCATCTCCTGGCTAGACAGCAAACAGAACTTCTGCAAATACGCACCTTTATGTCTGTGAACAAGCTATTCATCCATTGCAAGAGAAATCATCTGTGCAGGTTCAAGGGTTGGTTTCAAAAGATAGTCTTTGTATCTGCATACAATAGTTCTGAGGAACCAGTTAGTAGCTACATGGATGATGGAGAATAACCCATCCTGTTTGCTACTAGGTTTTTGGAGAGTAGAGACATGAAGTTAACAGCAGCTCTGGAGTCAAAAATCCAAGCCTTAAACCTCTCCTGCTGGCTTCAGAAACACTGACAGAGCAGTAAAGCTTTATCCACTTGTCCTTAACAGAAGTCCCAGAACATCATCCACGGTCCAGGAGACAAATCGCATGCAACCTGGTCAGTACTATGAGGCATCCCACCCCGCAATCCTGATTTCCTGAGGCATGACACAGGGATAATTAAACTCAGTTACCATGATCAATTGGTAAAAACAAGTAATAGCTATGTTTTGGGGATCTCGTCAGGCTATATGATTAACATGATGAGTTTAACCCTGTTTAAGTTTCTAAATACCTCATGTTGTGGATTTGCTTTAAAAAAAAATAATAGAAATAATAGTATCCTTAGACAGCATTCCATCTTTTGCTTCAGTAGGTTTCAAAGCTGTCATTATTGCTTCTTGGACAGAAGTCACGATTAGAACTCTTTCTAAAACCACTTCTCTGCACAACATATCTACAACCCATATGTGGGAGTCATTTTCCTATTTTTACCAACCCAGAAGAAAGATCTGAGGATGGCAAACAAGCCTTCTTCAGTACTTGAGCATATCTCTAGATTCCTTGTTAAACCAACACTCAGGACAGCTAACAGATGTGAGAGAGGTTACAGATAAATAAGTGGATTTTCTTCCATTAGCGGTCTTTGCTAGTTTCCCTCCCTCCTAAAAAAAGGTATTTCAGTCTCTTCTGAATAGTTGCAAACATTGACCCACCGTAAACATAAACAGCACAAACACTGCACACGCATTAGGGCAGGCAGGGAAAGATGCCACAATCATTAGGCTGAAGCCCAGCAGCATCATGAAGTATGGCAGAATAAAAAACGTGCCACAGCAGTCACAGCAATCCGTCAATCAGTATCTTCTCCACATTGCGAGTGCAAGCAGTAAGCAACTGCAGCCCTTGAATCAAACTTCATTTTACATTGCATTATGTAAGCCCTCACCTCAGGGGGACGAGAGGCTTTTAGACCCTAGTTTTAACTACAGCTGAGCAACTATCCTTCTGTTCCCTTATTAGAGGCACATGAGGCTCAGAAGACTCTTAAAATACGCTCTTCACCCGCCACTGGAGTGGTCTACTGTCTGTATTATCACTTTCAAAAGATTTGTGGTTTTGACCCTTGAAGTGAAAATGCAGCTTTCTCTGTGAAATCCTCACGAGTTGACCTCGATACATAAGCTCTCTCAGCAAAGGAAACGTCCTGAAAAAGTGTCAAAACACAGGGTTTCCAAAGCCTTGGTTTTCCTGCGTACCACCTTTCGTACGAAGGCAGGAGCAGGCACAGCTGTTGGCAACAGCAGCGGCGTGTGGTCCTGCGCCAGCCTGGGCACCATTTCAAAGCGGATCACGTATACCAGGATTTGGGGATCTCGGGCTAAAGCAGCTCGTGACCGAGGTCAACAAAGTGAAGCAGAGCACTTTGGTCCTGCACTAAGGCTGCCGTCCCCTCCTACATGGGTGCATGAGCAACAGCTAGATCATTGGAAGCATTTCACGTAGGCAGTCTGGCAAGTCACAGATGTCACTTTTA
Organism: Sagittarius serpentarius; assembly: GCA_034782735.1. Taxonomy (NCBI): domain Eukaryota; kingdom Metazoa; phylum Chordata; class Aves; order Accipitriformes; family Sagittariidae; genus Sagittarius; species Sagittarius serpentarius. The sequence continues at coordinate 32,880,163 of JAVKLA010000005.1, forward strand.
AGTAACACAGACATTATTCATAGCCAGTCGCTGCTTGCTATCTACAGATAACTGATTGCATTCAGACCAGATTGGAAACAAGGTTGGCTAAAAAAAAAGAAAAAAAGAGCCAGACAATCTGTTCTCTCAGAGCTCCAGCCATTCCTGTGTGCACAAAGTGGGAAAGGCTTCAACAGCCGGGACCCACACTTTAGCACAATAGCCGCTCAAAGTCAAGAATACAGCGAGACAGTGCATTACCAGCCAAGTGCTGTACAAACCTCAGCAACTACAGTTTGAGTCTGCTTTTTACTGCAGCTGGAGAATCTGACAGCTTTCCAGTCCTTGCCTGCTCTTTATTTGTGTAATCATTTTTTTTTAAACATCCAGACTTTCTGCACACAGTATAACACTAGAAGAGCTCATGTAACAGTTCAACTGGCCATGTGAAGATGCACCGTCTGTTTTGCATTTTTTAATTGCATGAATAAATCTGGTGCGCCTTTTTTTTTTTCTTCTTAAGATTTTTATTTACAAGAGTACACAGGAAAATTTAACCACAGTAAGAACAGCACAGATCGCTGGCAATACAGAGCTTCTACATCAGCTCATCATCACCTAACTATAGGATAGGTTATCACCTCAAACGAACTGATTTCCACACCTATTATATTCTTGGCTTCTTCGCTAAAGCACGGTGTGGCCTACTTATTACACAGCTGCAATCAGGATCTCCCTTCCCTAGGAGCAGGATATAATGAAGTTACAATTTTTGGCAAGTACTTCATAGCCACAACTTGCCTAGTTCAAGTTTAATCTCTGTTTAGTTCATAAATTTATGAAGTTTGTTATCACCAGTTTTTGGGACCCACAATAACGTACTGGAATCAAGAAGTTCGCTCTCTGAAAGAATATACTAGTATTTTAAAAAAGTAGTTGTGTCCACAGTATTTAAAAACACACTGAACTTAATATATGGCTTTTTTTCGATAACTTAACCATTAGATCACAAAGCTGAACTACTAACAAAATGTTTTATGCAGATATCTATAAAAATAGAAATTCATGTCAGAGCACCACCCTTTCAATAACAGTCAGTTAACTTTAATACTCCGTAACGCTTCTCTTCCTTGAGGAACTCGTCTCTGCCAATACCAAAACCCAGTAGTTAGTAAAGCTGAACGAGGAAGCAACACAGTTTGGCACTGCACTTCTCTACAAGCCCTCAGATGTGGGACCTCCTCTGAAATCCTCCTCAAGAACATAGTAGCGGACACACAGTACAAATGCATTAAACTACTATTTTTTTTTTTTAAGCCTTCTTATTTTTCTACTTATGTACGCCTGATGTATACGAGAAGCTGTTTATAAACACCAGGCCTGAGTTTGCACCTGTGGGTATAATACAGATCAAGTGATCAAACTAAGGACGGGACACACAGGAGATGTTTACAAAAGCATACAGCACAGCCACACTGAAGAGAGACTAATTTTAGTATTCAAGATCTAGCAAGTTCCAGCAATTTTTAGAGGCTGATGATTACTGTAAAGCATTCCTAAATCTCTTGCCACTGTCCTTATGTGCATCGAGATCAGCATGACACAAATGAGACACACAAAGCCAAACTGTCTTCCTTTGAAAAACGTAAACTCATGCGCTGGAGTCTTTTCCTAGCACTTGCAAAAAAAGGAAAAAAAAACCTCCAAACCAAAATGAAAAAAAATCCCAACCAAAACCCCTCAAACCAAAATAAGTTATAGCACCCCAGAAAAAGACTCAGAAGACTGGATGGCAAACTAAGAACTCACACCACTATGTACAAAACATTTTGTTGATTTTTTTTAATTGGAATTAATTCTATCTCACTGCCTAACACATACTAAAGAAAGGCACTAGGGACAGTTCTCAGATTTTATCTACAGGAAAAAATGTTAGAAAAAGAAAAAAAAGTCTGTCACGTAAGAGACTTCAGCTTTCGTAATTAATTCCCTCATCCTAGATCTAGAAGACTCGAGGAGATGCCTTTTTTCCCCAGGGCATGTACTCTTTACCTACCATATGGGTTTAGAACCATTTTTATGCACGGCTTAGACTGAAACCTCCCCTGAAGTGGCTGAGACCTACCCAACCCACCCTATACACCAGCCCCTCCACTGAGGAGGGGCAGTAAATTTTGGCAAAGAGGCCAGAGGTGACAGCCATGCTGATGCAGAACAAGGCAGGCAAAGGCTTCCAATCCCTCATAACCTTTGCACCACCAAGAGCCAGTAACCACGGGCAGCAGAGTCCCCAACTATTTTAGTGCATGCCATCATCTCCAAGGGCCATTTCACTATTAGGAAAGTCGTAAAAGTCAGCCAAGTAAGAAGGGCAGAAAGAGAGAGCTAGGATGTACCTGCAGAACAAGATAAAGCAAGACACACAAGAACTGGATAACTGGGGAGTTCTAAGACACAACTTAAACCCAGTTATGTTTGGGACGCTGCATGGACTCCACCTTCTTCCTCTGTGCTGACCACACGCAGCCTCCTTGTGCCAACACTGGCACTCAGCTGTTCACATGCTGGAACTGTGCAGGAATTGAAACAAGCAGAAAGCTAGCTCTACCAAAAGAAAAAGAGAAAAAAAAAAGAAATTTCCTGTTGATTTGATTCTTTAAACCAGTTCATCGTGAGGTCAGACAAGCAGTAATGCCACTGCAAGGGGAAAGACAGACCACCGCAGCACCTACCTAAATAGTGCTCTAAGCCAGTGGAACCGGGCCCTCTGTGAGCACTTTTCCCTTTGCTGTTCTCAAATTATCGTTGTATCTGTATGTGTGAAACCACTTTCACATTCGGAGTGACACCCTGAATCTTTCTCTTCTTTTGCATTTGGACAATGGGGTAGCGGAGGAGAAAGACACAAAGATAAGTTTACTGTAGGTAGGAATTAGCTGTTTGTATTAGTAAAGAGTATTGGAGTTTTAAAGTATAATATATGAACTTGTATGGCCAAAACGTCTGAATACTCACTCTATACAAAATTAAGCAGTGATTAACAACTTACAGAAAGAATCAAAAATTTTTACTTCCTTATCTGCAACAATGTAAACTGACTGAACAGTAATGACCCACATGCTAGAAATCAACAGGAAAAAAAACCCCGCGCTTACTTCAGAGCTTGGATTTTAGCATCGGTGCAGAACAGTGGAATTCCTCGAAAGCACGCGTTCTCTCTGCGTGGCCAACTTACCTACCAGCGCTCGCTGGCAACAGGCCTGTTATGCTCAGATACCTTGAACAGTTCTCTAACCACCCCAAGATACTCAGAAGAGCCACAGGAATCAAAAGACAGCCTCCACGATAATCCCCACCCAAATTCAGTTTCCACTACATTGCTGTAGGTATCTTTGGGCATCTGAAATTTCAGAGATGTTCTTGTTCTTTAAAGCGTAGCTACGACTTATCAAACTTTCTCTTTACTGTCAAATTACCTGGGAGGAATCCACACTTGTAAAAATTTTGTCTGAAAGGGTACGAACATGCAACTTCAGCTGCTTGCAAGTGAGCTTGACGCAGACGTGCCGCATATAAAACCAAAACAAACTCAGACGTTCAAGTTGAGCTGCAAGATTTCTACTCATTCAGAATGACCAGTTTCTCAACCTTATTTTGTACCATGCAGATTTAGGAGATGACAATCTTCATTGCCTTTTATTTATATTTTCCTCTGGAAGTACTCTAGACTGGCACTCATATGCAGTTGCTTCTGAAGATTTCCCTGATCTTGTAAACGTTTTGAGAACTAATCCCTGACTATTCACGGGCCATGAATGCGAGCAGGGTCTACTGTCCCACATAATCATAGAATGGCTTGGGTTGGAAGGGACAACTAATCATCTAGTTCCAAGCCCCCTTCCACTAGACCAGACTGCTCTTTAAAGCCCCATCCAACCTGGCCTTGAACACCTCCAGGGACGGGGCATCCACAGCTTCTCTGGGCAACCTGTGCCAGTGTCTCACCATCCTCATAGTGAAGAATTTTCTCCTTACATCTAATCTAAATCTACCCTCTTTCAGTTTAAAACCATTACTCCTCATCCTACCGCTACATTCCCTGTTAAATAGTCCCTCCCCATCTTTCCTGTAAGCCCCCTTTTAGGTACTGGAAGGCCACTAATAAGGTCTCCCTGGAGCCTTCTCTTCTCCAGGCTGAACAATCCCAAACTTTCTCAGCCTGTCCTCAAAGGGGAGGTGCTCCAGTGCCCTGATCATCTTCGTGGCCCTCCTCTGGACCCACTCGAGCAGGTCCATGTCTTTCTAACCTTGGGGACCCCCGAGCTGAACGCAGTACTCCAGGTGGGATCCCACGAGAGCGGAGTAGAGGGGTGGAATCACCTCCCTCGACCTGCTGGTCACGTTTCTTTTGATGCAGTCCAGAATGCGATTGGCTTTCTGGGCTGCAAGTGCACATTGTCGACTCGTATTCTGTTTTTCATTCACTATTACCCCCAAGCCCTTCTGCTCAGGGCTGCTCTCAATCGGCTCATCGCCCAGCCCGTATCTGTGCTTGGGATTGCCCTGACCCAAGTGCAGGACCTTGCGCTTGGCCTTGTTGAACTTCATGAGGTTCGCACAGGCGTCCCTCCCAAGCCTGTCCAGGTCCCTCTGGATGGCATCCCTCCCTCCAGTGTGTTGACTGCACCACACAGCTTGGTGTCGTCAGCAAATTGGCCGAGTTGCCTTAGCATGACAGAGCTCAGCTGTCCATCGCTTATGGCACATCTCTAAACAGCAACATGAAGCCTGTATTTCATGAATACGGCTTCTAAATTAATATTTTAGAAGCTATTTTCAAAAGAAAATCAGCTTAGAGACTAGTTGAATCTTAATCACCTTCTAACAGTGCTGGAAGACACTGTTACTCAAGTGTTAGACAACCAGGCATCCATGAAAGAAGGAAGCCATACAAAGAGGCCAACATACACTTTGTAACCTATCACAACACCGTACTGCACCCTCGCAGAATAACTATACACTCAAGGGAAAGAAAGTTGGATTTTTCCATTATCTCCGTTCTTCCAGTGAGAACACGATTTACCAAAGACACTCTAATTTATGAAGATACAATTTGTAGAAACACTGGTTTATTTACTAAGAGACCTGCTGCATGCTGCAGATAGCCAAATGCTGCATTGATGCAGGGTGGTCTGAATGCAGTTAAAGAGAAGGTTCGATCAAATGACCTCCTGAGGTTGCTCCCAACCAGAACGATTCTACAAAAGCACCTGTAATTTCTGCTGTGGGGAACACAGTCAATAACTATGCCAGCTCTCACACAGGATTTGTATCGGATTTGACCTGACACAAGTTAAGTGTGTGTATGATAAAGTAAGTCTAAGGGTCCAAAACTCAGTTTTCCAACAATCCACAGGTGTGAAAGACTGATGTTTCACAACTGTCAAACTCCCCCATCCAGCATGGTGGTTGCTTCAGGTTGGTGAGAACAGGCTTGAAGCACTACAGAACCTGTCTGCCATTCAAATGAATTTATAACATTTTGAGCACAATCTCCAGTTGTATTTGATCTTTTTTTTTTTTTTTTTTTAAGCAAACTATAGGTGGTACAGATGTATGAACACTGCTCATACAGTAACCTTGTTTCCTGACGAGTACAACACCCTAGTTAAGTTATCCTTTGAAGGTACAACTCCCACTCAGGTCAGAGCTATACTGCCATTTCATTACCTGCTGCATTGAGTCGCTATAATCTTGTTTCTATTTAAATGAAAGGAGGAACTGTTTGAAAAGTAGATAAGGTAATTACTTTCTCTTCCCTGTCTCTCCAGATTCTCAGTTAGTTGATCTTCACCTCTTGCATCTTTACTGTGTTCCCATGAGTGCCATTTTCCTTCTGTAATCACCACTGTAATCATCAAGAACTCAAGTCCTTGAGTGGGAGAAGAGCAGACCCAAGTCTGGACAAAGTTAACCAGTAGCAGGAAAGAACACAGGCAATGCTTTAGATGGAAATGAGTCTAGTTACATAATAAGTTTAATTTTCTAAACGTCCTCCTGATGAATTCTACTGATAAGAAAAAAGGACTGGGAAAAAAGAAAAAGCACATTCATGCTTGAAATTCTTCAATTCTTTAATGGATGCTTTAAGTACAGATGGAAAAATGTACTTTTGGTGGAATACACACAATCTTGTGTAAATCTGCCAAAGTAATCAATACTTGCCAGATGTTACTCTAGCCCAATAATATAAGGTATTCCTTAGCAATATCGCCGTAACATTTTACGGAACAAGCCAAAAGGAAGTCAGATGAACAGATGCAGCTTAAGCATAATCTATAAATTGAGTATGAACAATTCAAGAAAAAGAATGGATTTTTTTTTGAAGTGACTTTTTTTGCCTTTGTTAAGGTACAGATGTTTGATTAAAGATATATTTGGTGTTCAGGGAAAAGCTTGCAAAGAAGTTGCCAGTAGTAGTCCAAAGTTGTTAAGTTTGGTTATTTTTATATAAGGTGAATTTGCCCAAGAGTTGCCTTCACGAAACATCAGCTTAGAAGAGTTAAGAACTTCAGAGCTGGACATGCTACAGAAAGTGGCCTTTTTCAGTCTTTTAGATCTTCATTTTGTTTTGTGACCTAGGTTCCCCAGCAGTACTACATACTTCTGTGAAGCATTTTGTCCAGATGCTGCCCTGATGCACCGTATGGTGGCTTTACAGAAGCAGCTCACAAACTAGGTCCATCAAATGAGTTCAGTCCTATTAAAAAAAACCAAAAAACAAAAAACAAAACAACCACCACATGGGATATTTTAGGTTTTCGTTAAAAAACGGCTTTATGAAGCAAAGAGGTGCTGTGTGGAGACAGCAATCAGCAGTAGTCATTCACGTTATGTCAGCCCTCCAGTGAACTTCCTTGAGCTTCCAGAAGAAACAAAAATACCCTGCCCTTGTTTTTCCAATGCATTTTGCCTCATTTCAAGAAACATCTTTGATATTTAGTATGAACTTCAGTGAAGGGGAAGAGCTGTCTACCTTTTAAAGAGACTTTTAAAGACTGAAGCAACACTAAGATGAGAATAATTTTATTTACATCACTAGCCAAATCTTAGCTTGCTCTGGTCACAACACAAACATTGAAGTATGGAATATCAACTGCAAACTGTTGCCTGTATTGTCAATTTTTTTTGTATTCCTGTACTACTCTGTACAGGTCAGGGTACAGACAGCACGCTATCCACTCAGAGGTGAAAGAAGTGTTACCTAATCAATATCAGCTTCCTAAAATTTACACTAGAAGACTTAAATACAAAAATCCCACATGACCACAGTCTGTCATCCCCTGAAGCGCTGTGTCATGCTGCCAGACATAATTAGAATGTGATAAAAACCCCAATTTTTAAAACACTAAAGATCATGTACAGGAAGCAGCGTCAGGGTTATGACTTATCATCCGAATCTATTTCTAGCTTTGTAATTAATAAGAAATGGTCAGACAAAACATTCAGTTAGTACTTGCAGCAAGACTTACGTATTTCAAGTTCCAAATAAAAGTACCTGTACTTTTAAATCCAAAGTGTATTTATTAAGAAACCTTAGTCATTACAAGAAAAAAAACCTGTTTAAAAAGTAAGGGCCAGTTCCATTCCTCCCTTGTTCTGAAGGTCTCTGCATATTTGTCAGTCATACCCATTACTGGGCAAAATTATTTCTAGCTATTTCTTATTCACACTCTCGTGATGTAAAATACAGGCAGCTTTGATCCTTGAAGGCAGTTGCTTGAGCAGGTTGCTCAAGACCAAGAGGATCACAGGCATTATACACCTTATCTTTACATACTGAATCCTGAAGTGCTCCAACGGCTGCTGATGTTCAAAGGACTGGCACCTCAGATGCCACTACGTTGGTTTTACTTTCTCACATTTATAAAAGTTCTTCTTTTAAAACTTATCATTCAGGTGTATTTGAAACTGTGCATCATCTGATGAAAACTGAATGCTATTGGAATACTACTCAAAAATTTGGGGCTTCGTTTCCTTTTTAAAAGCGGTACTGCAGCACTCAGCATTTCTCTATGGCAATTTTGATGCCTCATGTTTGCACAGTAAAACTAGCACCAGAGGTGAGCAACGCATCACTCAAAGCAAGCTGTCGCTTAAGAGACCTCCCATTTTCTAGCAGCGCATAGGAGTTGACCATTTTTACTTTTCATTTGGGGGTGGGGGTGGTTTGTTTTTACTTACTTACCCTTTGCCGCTGGGTAATAAGTTCTTCCCAGACTGCTTATTTGTACATATTCCACACCAGTAAGTCCTGCGACTTGGAAACATACTTTTGAGAGTCTCTCACTGCGTGTTGCGTTTCAATCCATTTTAACACTTTATAAGATGCTCAGCACCACAAGTCTAACTCCCTGTCATCCAATGGCCAAGCTACATTCTAGGTAAAGTATATTTCATAGCAGCTTTTGCTTCCGCATCCCTATAGTGTGCTTTTCCCCAGTCAAGAGGCAACTAGCAATGTGCTCTGTTGAAACCCGGAACAGCATGACAACAGCAATAAAAGAAACCTTACAGGAGGCCCAGGAATCACTTCATTTTTTCCAATACGAGAGTGCGGAATAGCATGTTCCCATCAGCAGCTTACTCCTATAACAAACCAAAAAAGCAGGTGTGAACAACATTAGATAGGGACTGCTAGAGATATACAATTAAAACCTGACATTTTTGTGCAATTATAGCTTCTTAGGACAGAGGAGACAGTAGCATCACATAGAAATAGCTGTATTTAGAGTCCGTGTATAAACTGAATACATCAGCAACAAACAAATGGGACAAAAGGACATGGAAGAGAAAGGCAGGAGGAGGACAGAAGGATTCCTCGAGGAGGTTAAACTGCTGCCACACACAAATACCCTGTTAAACACTGACCAAGGGTCTGTGTGCCATGTGGGAGAACGTTAATTGTTTACAGGTACTCAGGGCTGGAGGACTTCGATGAATACCAGGAAGCAGCGTTGAGAAAGTCCATTGTACAATCAAGAAGGGAGAGGAATCGCTGAAGGAGGCACTTTCATTTAAGCCCATCCTGCTAGTTCCTAACCTAATTATTTACCACTGAGGGTTTCCTTTCCCAAGATTGAATTCAAGGAACAAAAAAACACCCCTGAAAGAATGTTTTCTTTCTCTTGTGGGAAGAAGGGTACAAAAGGAGACAGGTCTTGTTTGGTGTAGCACTACCCAGTATTTGTAGAAGATAAAAAAAAGAAGAGCCTTCTGGTCTATCTGGGAATGGCTTCAACACTTGCCACTCAGGTGATTTATTATTAGCACCTGTCTCACAGCCCTATCACAAGTCTATAAAAGCTAGTAACACTTTTCATGTCAACAGGATAATGGTCACAAGAATTTAGCTAAAAACTCTCAAGCCATATGTGTAGAATTCCGAGAAAACAGCCGTTTTATTTTTAAACAATATTTTGGTCAAGTTAGCCAGATGCTCGAGTTCTGCACTGCCAGCAATTCCTCCCCATTTCTTTTCTGCAGAAGATTCTCTGAATACTTCTGTAATTCTTCTGCAGTTAGATGAGTTTAATCCAGGTAGAGGAGTGCACCATGCACACAGCTCAGGGTTCAGCACTCAATGGCTTTGATCCATAAATCGTCTGGCTGCAGGCTGCACAGGCTGTCACCCTTTCTCTTGTTTGCCAGGTGAGTTGCATCCCTCCATTATTTGATGGTCACCCTGCATCCGTGGAACGAGACGGACAGTGTCATTGGAAGGCACAACCCACCTGAAGTCTCAGTGACCTCCTGCGGTGCACCGCCTCCTTCCAAGGTCGTCAGAGGGAACCTGTGGCAGCCGCAGCCTGCATCCCAAGCAGGATTACTCCGCAGGCCTGAATTTAGCACCTGCCCATCCTTCCTTCAAAAGGAGGACCAACAGTTACTGACCCCAAACGGCCTCTTTGTGATTATTAACAAAACGCATTTCTCCGGCAGTCTCGGGCAGGCCTGTCTCCCTCCTACACCTTCAGGACACGCTCACTTCAGTGCAAAAGCTCCCCAGGAATGAGGGCAATAAGGAAGCGCTCCTTTGGCTATTCAGCAGAGCCCATTTCTTCCTCCCTCTGCTGTCTCTGGGCCTGGTTAAACTAGTTTGGGCAGCTTACTGGGGGCCTAGAGAAAGACATCAAAGTGCTTGCTTTTCTTCTCTTGCCTCCTGTGTCTGTGGAGCGGCTGCTGTTAGGCCCCTGCCTCCATCTACGCACTCGGACCAGGTACGCCCTCATGGAGCCGCCACCGCAACAACAGGCAAGACATGTCCTCGGCCTGCCCGGAGGGTCTTCCGGGGAACGAAAGCCTGGTGAGGAAAAGCTCGCTCTCCAGGCACCGAGTGCCACAGCCTGCCGGGCTCCTGCTGTACCCCTACAGTCAGCTGGGGCGACCCTAGGCCGAAGGCTTCGTTTCACTTCACATTCTCCTGCTCTACCGGCAAAGTCACGTCCATCTTCTCCCAAC
>JAVKLA010000005.1:32904122-32955557 GCA_034782735.1 Sagittarius serpentarius
CCTGCGAGGCACCCCAGCCGCGCCGCTGGGGCCCCCGCCCGGCGGGGGGAGGCGCGCTGCCGTTTGCAGCTGGCGGGGGCCAGGGCAAAACTTGCGGAACCCCCCTTTCCCCCCCGCCATTTGGGAAGGCCGGGGGGCAGGCGGAGGACGGGCAGGCCGCCCCCTCCGTTTCCCCCGGTCAGGCGGAGCGCTGAGGCCAACGGCTGGCTCCTCGCCGAGCGAGCAGGAGAGGGGAAAGTTAATTAAAAACTTTTCCCGCTGATGTGTGCCGAGGTGGGTGATGGAGCCCGCTCCGGCCGTACTTGCAGCCCTCGGTGTTGTCGGTGGGTTGCCCGTACCCACCGATCGCTGCCGCCGCCCCGGTTTGCAGCCCCTGTTTCGGCTACTCGCACCTCACACCCTTTAAGCAACGCGGATTGAGCTCCTGGTTCTCGAGGGGTCCGGCAGTGTTTAGATCCTCGATGAAGAGGGAAGGATGAGTAGCAACGAAGACGTTTAACTTAATGTTGTATTTTTTTTCCTACAGATGCAAATTGGACGGTGAGGTAATTTTGCCAGAGTGACTTCAAAGCGGTCACAGACTCTCCCCGCTTGGTGAAACAGATGTGTTCGGCACCGTGAAAGCTTAATGTAAAGCTGAGATTTGGTCTGTTGTCTGGCAGTGTCTCTCTTGATTCTCTAAAGAAGGAATTTGAGGTTAGGAAATGGCAATTTTCCCGTCGTGTTTTCAAGCACATTGGGTTTTCCTGTGGTAGTTTCTTATCTGTGAGTAGGTTTCTTATCTGGAATCCAATCTGCTCAAAATCATCTTTCGGTATCCGAGAGAAAAAAAAAAAAGTAACTCACAGGAAACAACTTTAGACTACAACCCTAGGCTACAACTTTATTACCGGCAAGAGTGTTAAACCTACTTATCACCTTAAAAGTTTCAGCTGCAGTCCTAACCCTGGGTGCTCTGCTCCGCTCTGCTCTTCCCTTGCAGCCTGCCTGTGGTACCACCACCGCGTTGCCGAACCCTTCCTTTTAAATCTTAACCAAGGCTGAAAATAAACGCTTCCAGATTGCACCTGCATGGATTTTTTTGGAGGGAAAGCAAAAAGACACTTGTACAGACAGGTGAAACCTCAGAAGAGGCAGCCTCTATCACTCTTTCCATCAGAATGAATTTGGATTTCTCCTGTCATTTAAGAAAAAACACGAAGGATGAAGTAGAAGTGTGAAAAAATGCATACAGTCTAAAGGGAATAGGAAGAGAAGGATGGCAAAGATGGCAGAAGGGCTGCTTGTAGCCAACTGCTGCTGTAGAGCTGTTTGTCCCTTGTCCTGTGTTCTTCCCTGCCACCTATTCAAACATCTCAGTAGCACTTACCACTAAGATCTAAATATATTTAGATTGTGCTGGCAGCACTGCATGATTTCCGTCATTTACTTCTTCCCACTTCAGGTTCCAAAGGCAGAGGAAATAAGATTGCTTGGCTTTTAAATAACCTTGTCAAAGGTGTTTACAGTCATATATTAGCAGATCTGAATCTGGAATGAAAGAATTTATGGCCAATGCACTCTTTTAAGTTGTATATCTGTTTATCTGATCCTCACTTACAAATGCCTCTAATTAAGCTATAAACTCTTAGTTTCTACTTAGCCATATGGGTAGCCTGGGAAGTTTGCTACAGTAATGTAATTTACCCGTTCTACAGCCACATCTGCAATGCAAATCCAGCATAACTGCTTTAATAGTGTTACAGCCTCCTCTGTTTTTCACAACATGGACAGAAATAAAGCATGTCCAAGTTACCAAGCGCAGTCCTGATGAACCAGCGCAGTCAGTTTTCTCTTTGGACCTACAGGACTTTGTTTGTGCCAGGGAGAAAATGCGCCCGTAACCCTGCAAACAGTAGGAAATAAGATAAAAAAATACAATCTGCAAATGCAAGTACTGGGGAAGGGGCTATAATAGTCTCCATTCGTTTTTTTGCACTTTCTGTGGGAGCTACGTGGCTCTCCTGTGATTTTGTTGCATTCTACCATCGGGTACTGTTCGCAGTTTTCAGTTGCATGCACTTTTCGTTCACTTGAACTCTGGATAATTTGAGGACGGAGTCTACTTTGCTACAGGAGTGGGCTGAGAGAGGGTATAAGGAAAACTGGCACATAAAAAAGGCCCAGAGTTACAATATCTATTTACATATCTTAAACCTTTATTAAATATTTCAAAAATATTTATGCAAGAAAAAACACATAAATTACTGATAAGCAAGTTTAAAAGGGACTTGAGTCCCAGCTTTGTTACCTTAACGTAGTAAAAACCCCAACTTCCATGGGACTGTTACCTATTGTATGAAAAATGTATTCTAAAATATATTCTATATTTAGGATTTTTCTCTAGAAAATAGTGCTGACAGTTATCATGAATTTCCTGTAAGGATTACAATTTTTAGCCTACGTTGCAGGACCATAAGATTTAAAACTGTGAAATATGAAAAGTTTTTGTGTGATTTTGAAGGAGGGGGAAAAGCATCCATACAGATTCACACAGGTACCCTGGAAGGAAATGCCTAGAGCAATCCATCAGACCTTCTTTTCCAATCCTACCTCTTCCAGTGAATACTTTAAACATTTCCTATTATCTTTAAAGTATCTCATGTTTTCATACTGAAACCTTACATACAGAGTTGCGACTGCAACTGCGGGTAAGTGAACAAAGCCAGCTCCTTAGCTAGGCAGCAAAAATATCATCTACCACTGACGTAGCTGTGAGGCTGACCTGGCTGGGAAAGGATGGCCGGACCAGACGGCCCCAGAGGTCCCTTCCAACCCTGATCCTATGATCTAGAGCTGTTGGTTCAGCCAGTACAGAAGATACAGGTCAGACTATGCTGTCTAATTACTGAAGCAGTTTAAGTCTTGGGGAAGGGAAAAAGCCCATGCCTGGAGATGGAGAGCTTGAGTGGAGCGTAATGGTCTTTATACTGGCATTAGTCCACCCCACAGGTGTCTACCTGGTGGTTTTACTGTGTATTTAAAATGAAAATTTGTGTGAGATTAGGGGCAAGATTTTGATTATTTGCAAGTTCAGACTGTACTGTTTTGTTTCAGCTTTCCTCTGTGGTGTGAAGCATAGACCAGCTTTTATTTGGGGATTTTGGGGGAGGAGCAATGCTTTAATTTCTGCTGCTCGCTTTCTACAACCCTGAACATTGGGTTTACACTTGCTCTTTTTATTTCTTAGTCTTTCTTCAGGAAGGGAGCCCGCAGTGGGTACAATGGTCATTCTTTTCCTATTTGTACTTCTAAGTAGCTGTAGGAATGCCTTGGTTTCCCTGTTTGCATGCAGGGAATAAAACTCTCTTGCACCAAATGGGTCTTGTAAGGCTTAGTTAATCTTTGTGCAGCACTTGAGCTTTTCAGACAAAAAGCTGTCTAGAAGCACATCAATGATTAATATCAACAAGAGCACCTTGTTCTAGTTCTGCGTTGGGTGTTTCTGGGCCACTTCAACTGGAATCAAATCATGTGGCCTGGTGGAAGCAATTAGGCATAAATTTTCCAATGCTGATTCTTACAAACCCAACTCTTTTCTTTGGCTTGTACCCAGCAATATGTTCTTTATCAGTAGTACAGATTTGGCTTAAAAAAACAAGTCTTAATAGAGAGTTTTCAAAATGCCGTTGGTGAAGAGGATTGCTTTCCCCACTACCTTAGCAGGTGTACTGCTTTCCTCCTCTGTATCTATCCTCAGGAGTCTCAAGAATCTACATCAGACCTACTCCGAGTGCTGGGTGCTCTTTGCAGGGTAGTTGGAAACCTGGTCACCAGCCATTCAAATCAGGGATAGACTGAGGAGTACTATGACTCCATCTTAGCATCCAGGTTTGATTTCTTTTCCCATGAAAACCTGGGTGTAGCATGCATGGAGGGAGGGAATTGCACCCTGGTACAGAGTCAGGACAAGGCTGGGGTGCGTTGCTTGCTTTTGGGAGAGGGGATGGCTTCTCAGGTTTTCCAGTTCAAGTATCGTTCCAGGCTACAGGGTCTCCTTTTCTGATTTATTTTTGCAGTAGTCCTTCGTTTTTGTGTAAGAACTCTCCTGCTGATTTTTGCCTGTTTTTTTTGTCTTGACCTTATCCTATAGCTCCATAACATTTTCAACTATATGGTCCTTCCTAATCTCTGTTTAAAACTCGGCTGAATCCTTGCATGGCCAGCTCAAAAAAGTTTCTTAAGGATTTCATTCCCAGGCATCTTCCCTAGCTGTTTAACTCTCGCTGTCCTCTCTACGTGGGCTAAACTCTTATCCTTACACAAAGGCTTCCAGCCTTGCCTTTGATCACAGACTTCTCCGTTGGTTCTGCTAGCCTAGTTATCTCCTATGGACTAGGAGAAAATGGGCGACTGAACCGAGATGAAAAGAACAACACTTAATTTGCTATACATGTAAGTAATCCCAGTCCTGTTTCTGAGGTCCACTTGTGCTCCGTCCCACCGGAGCTGAAGTCAGTCCTGCTAGCTGCAGTGACGTTTGGAGCGGCTCTTGGAAAACATCCCAGCGTTTCTGTAGCTATTCCAGCCGCCGTTGATTGTACTCTGCCTTCTGAGAGGTCTCAGATGAATCTAGTTGTTTTCAAGAAACAATGGCAAAACTCCCTGCATTTCTCTAGTTCCAGATGAATACTCAGAAAGCCAGCGGTTCTTTGCGCATCTATTCCCCAGTTCCACCAGGCACTAGACTCCTACCTGTACGCCTCTGAGGCTACCATGGATTTTTCACAGCGTTTTCCCCCAAAGTGTGGCCATTTCATTGCCTGGAGGTGTTTCTGTTTGAACAGGAGGCACCGAGACTGAACAACCTTCTGTTGTCGCCACTTTGAGGGATGAAAGAGCTTTGAGAGCATATGTCTGTGTCCACCGAGACACTTGGCGATTAGATGTTTCATAAGATCAACCCGGATTTATAGGTACTACACAGAAAAAAAACTTGATAGAAGGCAATAAATATTATTTTGGGTAAATATCCGTGATGATTTTAAGGATCTTTTGTTCTTATTAAATTCAATTTACTTAAAAATTACACTTTGAGAAGCCAGGGTGTTAGAAGTTAAGGATAATACACAGTACCATTTGTCCTTTTCCTTCTCTATAATGGTACAAGTGTAAACCACAACCCTAACTTGATTAGCTTTTGTTTCACTGTGTTACGGTTTTAACATTATTTAAACATAGTTCGTTATTTAACTGTGCAGAAGATCTTAATCTTTTACTTAAATGTAAATTGCAAAGTACAATCGCTAAACAAATTGATTGAATACCATTGATTATTCATCAAATAATTGTGACGCATCATGTAATCAATTATTCATCATCCTCAGAGAAGAATAGATGACATGAAGAATAAGCTGTAATTAAGATAAAACAGTATTGGATTCTGTACTGATAATGTCTTTTGAAATTACAATTCTTGCAATTAAATCAAATTGAAATTAAAATGTGAGTAGCCTGATTGAGGCACTGAGTAATGATTGTACAAAAGTGTAATCTGCTAGAGCCTATTCACGTATGGGGACACAGACGACATTTGCTGCCTGAAGTATTTTCTGTTTTT
Organism: Sagittarius serpentarius; assembly: GCA_034782735.1. Taxonomy (NCBI): domain Eukaryota; kingdom Metazoa; phylum Chordata; class Aves; order Accipitriformes; family Sagittariidae; genus Sagittarius; species Sagittarius serpentarius. The sequence goes on from JAVKLA010000005.1 coordinate 32,909,722, forward strand.
CCCCATGCATTACTTCTGTCTAATGCAAGGATGCTGTTACGATTACAGAGTTTAGTCTCCTCCATTATTATGTGACCGGCACACCAGTTACAAAAAGTAAAACACATTCTTAAAAACAAATTAAACATTTAGTTCCTGTGCTAGATTTATCTTTAGCCCAAATTGAGTTTTTTCATACGAGGTGCCACCCAGAATCTAGATTCAAAATGAACATGGATAAATTCACATTGCTGTAAGGATTTGGTTTTGCAAATCTTACGGAGTTTTGACTTTATTAATTGATTTATTATTTCCATGAATACAGGACCTGACCTGCTGGACATTTAAATCAATGGAAAATCTCCTTTTGTCTTCAGTCATGTAACATATCTGGAAAAAGTATCTCTAGGAAACAATAAAAACATCAGCATTAGTCTTCATCGAAACCACTCTCAGTGAAATAGTTTCTCAGTCAACTGGAATCAGGTAAAAGTGAAGTCTGATCTTGACAGCAGTGCCCAACATGTGTGAATGCTGTCTTGAAATATTCAGCATTTTTTGACTATCACACTAAAAATGAAAGGCATGAAATGGTCTTCCACCTGGAGAAGTAAACTGGAAGGTCACTAATGTAGTAAATTGTGTTTCTTTTTCGAATTCAAAAAGTGTTTTGGAAGGATTGATAAAGTTAGGGGATTTTCTAACACCAGGGATGAACTGTTCTCTAGAATTAATCACTATTCGAGCTATATAACGGAATGCAGCTATTAGTTGCAAGTAATAACCTCGCATGACATTGTTTTGATGCTGATAGGATGAGTGCGGTAATACACAGAGCGCAAATATTTAGGTAGATTTGAAATTCATGTACTGGGAATATGCTTTCAGTTATGATTAGGACTATAATTTCAATATGTGTTGTCTCACAGTTTTTTAGGTCTTTTTGCCTCAGTGACATGCATTGTAACAATCAGTTCAGAAGCCATAAAGGCAAAGTTTGCAGGTAACGTACACGCACATGGAAAAATGTATTCCATTGCCTAAACAGCCATGGTTTTGAAAAATGAAAAGGGGGAACAGAATTCAATCAGATTTAAATAGAATTTTAGCGAGACCTCTAAAGTGAGGCAGAAATGGTAATGTCATCAGAAGTATTTCTTTTCTCTCTCCTCTCTGCTAGACAAAATACATTTTATTGGGTCTTTATAGTAAGTATCGAATGAATGATTTTCATCATTTGTTGAAAGTCATTTTGGAAAATAAATGTGAAAAAACCCACAGCCAAAACAAAGTAAAAAATACTCAGATTTATATTACTGAAAGCATGCAATAAATTTGCTTTCTGTCTTTTAAATGCATATCATGTTTTCAGTATTTGATGTTCATTATTCAAATTATTTGTGTTCCCATGTATTAGGCTGCATGCTGTTGTTTCTGTTTTCTTACTGGGTAAAGGCATTATGCTGCTTATGTGTGCATAGACAAATTTAAGATTCTGCTTCCTTTAGCCGTTTGAAATGACTTTGAAATGCATTTTCAGAAAACTTTTGAGTTGTAAAACTTGGTAACATGGGAGTTCACGGAAACATAAAAGCCATGAGTAAGTAAATCAAAGGATGTTTTTTGGAGATGGTAAAGAGCCAGAAATCCAACAGAAGGAAAAGGGGATAACGAGTGGGCAGCATTTCTGAAAATCAGAAATGTTTACGGAATTTGAATGCTTGTTCTTTTCCACCCCCCCAGTATTTGCCAGATTCAGATATCAAGTATCTTCACTGAAGATGCAACCCAAACAGTTGATGATTAAGCACTGATCCATTTTTCAGGTTGTATGGAGTGCCCCAACACAATTTGCTATAGCCCTGACAGCTCCCTTTAGCACCAAGTCTCTCTCTGGGTCTAGTTAGAGGGGAGCGTTGCCAAATTTTTGTACTTTTAAATTTTCCATCCTGTAAGGTTCATCATTGTATATTAATTGCCTCTGTGAAGTGTCAACAATTAAGTAAGCTGAGGTACTGGATGTAAAAAGGCATCCTTGTTCCTTTGGAGGTGTCATTTTCTCAGGCACTGCCTATCTGTCTGTCAAGGTTGACATATGAAAATATGTCAAGTCACCTGATTTGTCAGCTAAATATGCCTTATATTTCTTTGCTTGCATTTTATGTAGTTAAACCTGATATAATGGAAACTGCAGAAAGTCAAAACACAGGAGTCAGCAAAGCAGGATTTGGCAAAGTCACACTGAATTATTTGGCCAGTTTAAGCTAACTGGGAAGAAAATTTCTCAGGACCAACTGTACTCTTCAGATTGTTTTGAGATTCTCTATAATACAATATGATTTTATTCTGTACGTTGTTTAATCACATCAAAGGAAAGCACCTGAGCCAGTGCACTTAAAATTGGGTACAAAAATTACAGAATCACAACCTTTTGTACAATCTTCTAGCACATTTCCTTCGTACTTAGAAAACAGTATTTTCCTGTGAGTGTATTAGCTGGGACCCTTTTCATTCTTCTCATTGTACTAATCTGAGAAATTTGCTCACCCACAAAGATATTTTACAAAGTCCCTATTCTTTCATCCAGCGGCGAAACCGTATCTTGAAATGTAATCAGTGGGATATTTGTCAGGATTAGTCAGTACTTGTCAAATCTATGTCAAACCATGGCAATATCTCACTGACCCTTGGCTCATGATTTATCAAACGTAGCTAATGCACACACACAAAATGAAAACAGATTTTAAAAGAGGGAAAAGAGGGAAGAAGTGGCATTCATTAAATGAAAGCATTTTCTTTTCTTTTCTATCTATGCAGTTTCACAGTTAAGACTTGGTCAAAGACATTGCAGACAATACCAACACGGTGAGGAGAGCACTCTCTTTAGAAAATTTGTATCTGCATTGATACGTCCTAAAAGGCGGTCTTGGCTTGGAAAATCCAGGGGGGTGCGTGCCAATTGGAACAAGTTGAGGCCCAGATCCACGTAGCTAACAGTGGAGAGCCTGATTCCCATCTTTTGTACATCAGCCTGGTCACCAGAACGCTAACCTGAGGCTCGGCTACCTCGTTTCTCTTCCATCCACAGCTTAAGGGCTAAAATTCATATCTCCTGCCTTGCAGAGGAATGACCTGAAAACCGTGCTGGAGAGACAGGGCACGGGGTGCTGGGCGGGAGAGTAACCACTCATTTGACCAGGGAGGGTGTAAGAAGGAGTGGGATCGATGAGGAGTAAGGAAATACAGGTACAAGAAAACACAGCTGGAGACCTGGGATTATCTGCCTGCCCAGCGCTGTTTCTTATTTTACTAATGACAATGTTTAATTCCTGCTGTACGAGCATCCTGAAGTTTGAGACTCGGCTCAAAGCCTTGCCCGTGCCCCGGGGCAGCACAGTCGCACTGTAGCTTTGTGCGCTCTCCTCGGCATCACAAGTCTCGCTCTCCTTTCTGGACGATGATACAGCTTTGACAGCAGCAGTGAAGAGTTTTGCTCTCCCTTATTCCCTTGTTGTTACTCTACTCAGGGAAATGACTTCATCCTAGGCCTGTCACTTAGCCAAGTGCTTTAAACAAGAAGGTATTAAGTAAATAATGGATAATCACTGCAGGACATCTTTAAAATAATGAAGAGTGAAACACTGAGAGCCAAAGGGAGAACTTAAGTGTCTAAATCCAGATGAGGATTCAGGCTGTCATTCATTAAATTGCATAGGCATGTATCTGGTTGCTGCTTAGTAGAGAGGTGAGATCTCATTTTTACCTCGTTCTATGACATTTGCTATTAGGTTCCCTCCCCTGACATACCACCTGCTCGCTCAGCACCTCTGCTGCTGCGTGTGTCACTGCCAGGACCAGGGCGCTTGTTTAACAGGTTCCATTCCAGGAAGAGAGCATCCGAAAATCAGGGGTGCAGCGCTGTGTCCAGAATGGTTTTTATCAGTCTGGCTCCTATGAGCAAAAATTTTGAGCTCTCTGAAGCCTGTTTTCCTGTTCACAGAAATGGAATGCAAGAGGAACATGCTCCTTTTTTTGTTGTTTCACAAACAAAAGTGAAATATGAGGTGCAAGGTAATATGTGTGTACAAAATGCGTATGAAGTAGTGCGTGTGTTCGCTGCATGAGTTTGGACCTGGCAGTCCTGGAACAACCAGTTTCTCTCTCCTTGATTCACAAAAAAAGTCAAGGGGACAAACTCTGCCCTCAGATACTCACCCACGACTCCTGCTGAAGGTCAGTGGGCATTGGCTGTGTTACTCTGGAAGCAGAATTTTGCCTGGAAAACAGAATCTAGTAGAAACTATGCTACTCCCTTCACTGCTAGAAATTTGCTGGCCTTGCTTTCTTCACCTGCGAATACCGTATGGATATCTGGCAAGGGAAGATATGATCTAAGAATATGATCTAAACTTTCTAATGAAAAATGAAAGAGCCAGAAAAAAGCATCTAAGGATTTGGGAGCTCATCACGTACTGGTCTGGGGTAGGAGTCATGGCTTTTAAGCCCTTGAGGTTGACAGGAGCAGGCAAATACTGATTCAAAGCTCCAGGGTGTAATGTGACAGGCAAATGCTCCTTTGAGATCACTAATAAATGTCCTGGGGAAAGGAGCACATGCTATGGCTTTCAGAGAGTAAGTGAGAACATCCACTAATTGTGCTTTCCTTCAGGTTCCTGTAGGAATAGGGTTGGTTTGGGTTTTGGGGTTTTTTTTCCCCAGCCGGTAGGCAGGCCAGGCATTTTAAATTCTCTGTACAATCATAATGCAGCTGTAGTTCTGGGAGATGTCACTGAACATGCTTCTTTCCCGGGTATTTCAGTTAGACTGGAAACTTTATTTTCTTGCATTGCAAAAGAAAAATTAAAATCCTTGCCCATAAGATGTATCATACACAGTCTTCAAAATCTCAAGGCTTGGGAGAGGAAGCTTAGTTGGAAGATATTCAGCTGAGATGAGAAATAATGTCTACAATAAATTTTATTCTCAATTTTTCTCAAGTTCTCCCTCTTTTCCAACACACAGCCTTGATAAGAAAGGATAGGACATATAATTACCCATTTTCTCTCCCTGTTCTTACATTTATTCTTATAAAAGCAGTACATTTTGGAAAGCTTGCAATGTGGGAAAATAATAAAACATTATTTCTGTTTAGCCAGAAGAAGACGATATTAAAAATCTCCGAATGCTCAGATGAATTCTCAGCCTGATCTAAAACAGAACAGAGGGAAGGAAAAAAATCACCAGAGTTTCATAAATTCTAGGTACAGCTTTGACAGACAATGTAGTATAGGGGCCAGATCATGTGCTTTGCATCACAGCGTCAGCAGTTTCTGGCCATAGTACGGGCATACCTCTTCCTAGAGAGAAAGGGGTGTGCCTGGGATACTCTTCTGGGGAGCTGATCCCCTGCCTGCTCTTCTGATCCCTTGTGGCTTAAATAAACCTGGAAGACCATTTTCACAATTAAAAATTACGCCGTTAAAAAACGCAGGAGTATTCCCCTTCTGGTTTTTGACCAGCTCTGGCTGTTACTAGCTGATGTAAGGCTAAGCCTGCTGGGTGTGTGGTCTGCAAACGCAGCCAAGGATCTGGCCTGGCGTGTCCGACTCTGGTCCGAGTTACGCCGGCGTATGCAGAACAGGACCAAATCTGCTCGCAGAGCTGCAGTAGAGCCGGATCAGACCGATCTGTGCCAGAGATTTAAATGGCAGGAGGTGGAGAAAGAGCTGCCCCCGACTGCTTGTCCCCACCTGCGGCAGGACCAAGAGTAGACGTAGCTCCCTGGGCAGAGCTGCCCTGAGCTCCTGCTCCTGCAGCGTGGGACACAGCTGTCTTTGTCGGTGGGTCACGGTGCTGCAGTTACGAGAGCATCCTCTGTTAAAAGAAGTAATTTCCTCTCTCTTTTGGCTCCTGGGGCTCTTAAGAGTTAATGTCCTGGAATTAGATCAGTTCAAAAAGAACTTGATTGATGAGGGACTTGCACCTTCATGACCCAAAACCAAACCAGGATTTGGTCTTTGGTCAAACGCTGCATTTGTTACGGAAGATTTTTAGTTCTCAGATTTGATCTAAGTCCATGCTCCTCGGCTAATACACGGCAGTTCTGAAGCACAGTAGCGTATCTGCAAGTTTACGGTCCCAAGCAACCTGAAAATGAGAGCTGTATGTTGCAGTAAAATGTCAACATGAAATGTTCTTTTATTTTTAATACAGGCTCCAGGTCTTTTGTGTTTAATGTCTAAGTAAGATATATGATACTAGTAGATGCAAAGTGTAAACTCTAGCAGATTTGTATTAGCTAGAAAGTATGCAAAAAAAGGCAGTACAGAATGTCCATTGAGTACAATGGAAAATCCTCACGATAAATCAATTCCCAGATTTCTTCCTTACTGCTGTTAAGAACAAGTGGTTTAAAAGACCAAACTCCCCAAAAGCCAGTTGGGAAAAAGCCTATTAAACTAGGGTGGGGAGAACTGAAATCAATCTCCTCAATTAATCCTCTGTTTGGAGTCCTTTTAAAGCTTTAGCACATGTTATTTTTCTTTAAAGGGGGATTTAGTACTTGGGCAAATGTTCCCACATACCAGCAAATGTAAAGTCATTTCTCTACTTTTTCCGTAGCCTTTCCTGATTAATAAGGAAAAATATTTTTATTTTGAATAAAGGTCTATTACTTCCCGATAATTTTCATGCTTGAACCTGATCTCTGGTAAACTAATATAAATCAGGAGCAACTTGGTTGAAACCAGTGAAGTAAGATTAGCATGGGAGCAGAGCTGTACCCGTAACAGTCTTGCAACAGATCTCTCTCCTCTCTTAAATTTCTGCAAAAGTATGCAAGCCAACAGCATGAATCAAGTATAATTAAGAGCAGAATTTAGCCCAAATGGTTGCATGTAAGATGACACGCATTGCTGTGGCAACAGACTGATGTCACACACGCAGAAGTTTTTACTTTCTGCCTGCACCAATGAGACGATCCTTGAGTTGTGAAAAAGAAAGCAATTATTCAGGAGTAAACACTGAAATCAGTGACGGAACAGAACACACAGTATTACCGAGCGAGTAAATTGCAGTTTATATTACTGGTGCTTTTTTGAACCTTTGCTCCGGTATGAAACTCTTCAAGAAAAGTAACATAAAAGACAAAGCTGCAGCGAAGAAAATACATTAACTTTTGCAATGGTTTTGTGTGTTTTCTTGCTATTTAAATGTAATGTTTATCTAATAAATAGTATTTCAGTGTTAAACAGTAACTCTCTGTCCCATTTTGAAAGTCAGAGCGTCCTTCAGGAGTTGCTATGATGCCTTGGAAAGCAGTTTTTCTCTAATGAAAAGACATACTATGTCACTGGAACAGGGTCCCAGGGAAGGCTGCCCACCAGCTTCAGCCTCTGGGTAATCTGACACAACCCTCTGTCAATCTTTCTCGCTTGCTCGCTCTCTTCCCGGTCTGGAGTAAACTAACGAGTACCTTGGAAAGAAAGTTTATCAAGACAATACCACAGTCCAAAGTCAAGTCATTAGTTACGGCATGAAGAGGTTTAAAAAACAAAAAGTTTTTCTATTGCTTTTTCTGTGGGCAAAAAAATGGAAATGATTTTTCAGACTTTCAGGTCTTGCCTACTGAAGTACCGTGCAATATTCATTTCTTTACGTCCTTAGCGCTACTTACTTGCTTAAAACTCTGTGTGTGCTTAAACATGTTGTTGAATTAATGCCGTACGAGGTACCAACCCCCCCGCCCCACAGAAAACAAGCCTATGGTAAAATGAAATGACTATTCTGCAACTGTGACGTTTAAAAACAAGCTTCTCTTCTAATTCTTAAACAGAGGAAATTAAATTCATACTTTCCAGTACGGTTAATCCTGAGCTGTTTGACATATTTGAACATTAGCCATTTGCACTGGGGTATAAACTGAGTGTGGCTTTCAGAAATGCACTATTCCTGTAGACTGTTGATCCAAATCGACTGTCAACAGTTATCTGAAGAATTTCAGCAGCTGACCTGTGTTATCATGGCCACCAGCTGCTAAAAGCTGTAGACGGTGATGAGAGCTTAGGTGAGAGAGAAGAATATGGAGAGAAGTTAAAAGACAGGAGGGCAGAGAAGCCCTGTGAGCTCTTCAGGTCTTTGGCCCTCGTTTCTTACTCATTAAAGAGAAATTGCGGCAGAGCGATACCCGCCGAGTTGGGACCTTGGGGCGGAGCCACTCAGGGAGAACAAGGGAATGATAAGCTACAATATATATTTCAAGCAAATAAAATAAAAGGTTGTACACTTCATGCCTTGTGTTAAACTGTTCATAATCCAGAAATGGTAAGGATAAAGCTGATTAAACTGTGGTGACTCAGACTGGGTTTTGTCGCATAGGACCTTGGTACAGAAGACCATGTTTAAGGCAGCCAACAACCCCCTACATGACTACTGGAGTGAAAGAAACATTAGAGTAAGGCTCACCTGGCCATCGTTGGCCGAGATGCCTGTTTCTTTCTGTTAATGGTACAGGGAACATTGATAACTAACTCAGATGCAGTCAGATATGTTTCACTGGGTGAGCCCTGTTCCCTTCGTTTCTAACTGTGGATTAGGCAAGAGGAGAATAAAGGAGTTAACTTTTCTAGATTCCTCAGCAGATTTCAATTTGAGGTTCCCAAGTCCGTGTAGTTTGCAGGGCTTGTATAAAAGGTCACCTTCACTGCTCACAACATGATTTTTATTGCTAGGAAAAGATAATCACTTAGGGCAACAAAAGAGTACCAAAAAATATCCAGCTGTTCCCTTCTCCCATTGCCTCACTCTTTTCCCAAGCTGCATTTTTTATTGTCTTGAACAGCATAAAAAAGAGCACGAGAATGAACTAAGACAACAAGCAAGCACTTTGCTAAGCAAGTCAGAGATGTGGCTGAATTTTAACATACATTTTCTGTCACCACTGTTTCTCTTACTCCTTCTTGTCCACTCCAAGTGAGGGGAATGCAATTGGCTTATCATGGCAATCTTAAAATAAGTCTCCTGATTTATATGACTGCAGCATTGCTCTTTTGTGTCATAAAATTCCTGTAGAAATGTGGACAAAATGGGCAAATACTGGCAGCAGTGATGGCGTACTTGTGTCTATTATATCAAACCAAAAAGTCCTAGAGATAACGGTGGTCTGAGCTTTATTTTTATTTTCCTCTCGCACAGAGGAGGGGACAGAGCATGGGAATGGGACGGAGGAATTCCTGAGATCTGAACTCCGTTTGGATGCTGAGTCTGTGGCCTCGGGCTAGTCTGGCCTTTCAGTACTTCAGCGACTGACACCCTATAAATACACAAATAATAGATAGGAACAACTTAGGTCTGGACTTCATCCTGGCCTCAGAAGGCACGAATGCGGGAGCTGCAGACGGTAGTCTCCTGACAATCTGCCTCACGGCCCGTCAGCCACAGTACTGAGTGCTGCAGTCACTTTCCATCTCATTCCTAAAATACCTGCAAAGCACGGCTTAGAAGTGGTACGTCATCCCTCTGCCCACCTTTCCTCATCAATAGAATGGGGCTAGTAATAGAAACAGTTTTATTTTACCTGTGCTTATTTACAGGACCGTCAAGACTTAATTCGATGACAGAATAAGCAGTAAGCCACTATCTTTTCTAAAGTTCTCTGAAATCAGAAGTGCCAGTGACCAACCAAACACCGCATGCCAGGTGATGAACATCTTCCTTTGGCGAACAGATGCTCACACTAGGGGTTACACTGAAGTCGGCAGAGGTTCGCACAACTTTTGGCTATTGTGAGTAAGGGGACCGCAGCCTGGTCCTGTATTACTACTGACGTTAGAGCAACGGTAGTGATGAAAGAAGTCTAATCAGTACTAAAGAACTGTGAGATTTTAAAAAAAGAAAAGAACTATTTAATGACAGATAAAATTGTGAAAGAAATGAAGGCGTGATATAGGAAAAAAGTGATTACTTACGATAGCTGACAAACCACTGCAAGAGGTTTTACTATAATTATATAGCAGGTTTAATAGTACATAAACTCTGACATTCTGTTGGAATTAATTGGTGAAAAACATGGGTGTGGATTTTTCCCTCCCTCTCTTGCTGTTTTTTTGTAATTCAGAGGAATGAAAAGAGCCTGATTACTAATTGGGAAGAGTTCAATAGGTTACATTTTCTGAGAGAGTTGTGCTTCCACAAGCTCTTTGTGGCCAGATCCTCTCATCCCAGCTCAGACAAAATTCCCAACAAAACGCAGCATTAACGTGCTTCAGGATTAGGTCTTTGCCTTTGTTACCTGCCTCTGCCTTTGGGGTCACTTAAGGTTGCCTGTAGCCCCAAGTGAACAAATTACTTTTAAACGAGAACTTTCTTTGAAGCTGCAACGCGAAAGGGGATATATAGTGGATTACAATACACTACACGTAGCATAAAATCACCCAGCACGTACTAAAAGAGCTGACTGTAAGCTGCAAAGCTCAGCCTGGGACTCAAAGTTCACCCAATCCGGGCAATGTCAGCGCTGAGAGGACTGATTCGCTCTTGGGTTGCCTGCGGAGCATCGTGCAGGAGGCTCAGCCCCGGGGGAAAATCAGGAACAGCTAACCTCTTCTCCTCCTGCCGTCAGCACATCCCCTGCTACACGAGGACGGCCCGCGGGATGGCATCTCTGGAGCTCCTTGTGCAGGTCTCCGGGGCAGCACAGGGCCGGGGTGCAGAATGCAGCTGCCCCAGGCACGGGGCTGCGCGCGCCGGCTGGATCTCTCCCCCTTCCACGGGAGCCGATGACTTCTCATCCTCCGCACTGCACGCATACTGATTAATCCCCACACTCCCTCGCTCCGCAGGAGAAAAAACCGCAAGCGACAAATGATAAAATTGTTCTTTCCGAACTCCTCTCAAGCGTATGTCCAGATCTATTTTGCGGTATGCGTTAGAGAGCAAGCCCTGATGGTGTTTGCAGATCCACGTCCACAGAGCTTATTGCTAGCACAGATCTGCCCTTAATCTGAGAGTTGCATTCGAAGGTCACTGTCACTCCTTTATCTCATATAGCAACATAAAGCAATCGCATTGTGGACTTAGGTCCACCCCAGGTTGCTTTTAAGGAGCACTTCTAGTCAAAGAGATCTTTGGGGCTTATAGCTGTTGTCTTCTCTAAGAAGCAGAGGCCAGAGGCTGAGAAGCTCTGATCCCTTGGGAAGTGAGGGCAGGACGTTTGTTTGCCGAAAGGAGAGCTGCTGGTTTGCTGTGTTTGATTTGCAGTCTCCTGCTGAGGCAATAAATGTTCAGAGCTGCTGGCATCATTCATTATGTGCTGCTGCTTGAAGTCTTCACTGTATCAGGAGCCATGCAATGCATCTCAAAAGGTGAACAAAAAAGAGCTTTCCTTCCAGCCAGGACAAGGATAAATAGGAGAAAGAATTAAAACCTGCTAACCGGCTCTCAAGTTTTCCAGAAACTGGCGAGGTGAAATACAGTGGCAAAATCGAGGCCAGCGGTGAGCCGTGGGTGCGAGCAAGAGCTGAATCTGAGCGCAGACCATGGTGTTGCTCTGCGGGGTGCAGCGGTGGTCCGACTGCATCCCCGTGGAGGCGGAAGGGCTTCCTGGTGCTCGTGCGTCCCTGGCCGAGCGAGACTGCAGCCGCTTCTTCAGGCATCAGGGCAAGCTTCGGAGCCTCTCCGCAGGACAGTGACCGTTGTTGAGTGAATTTTGCCCTGCACGGTTCAGGAAATGTATGGATACTAATCACCCAAATACTGTCCAATACGTGCTGAAGTAGAGGTGGTAGTCTGTAAGATATGCTGCTCTGAGCCTTCGAAATCCCATCAGCAATATGTTTACTCTGCAGCTGTGGCTTCATGTAGTTCGAGGGGAAAAGGGCTGGTTGTACAAATTGGCTTTATAGGAAAAGAAGGAAGGTCTGTCGCTGTTCCAGGCGTTGCACGCCTGAGTAATCCATATTGCTCATGATTCACCTTCGGATGTGAATGCTGCTAGATAGAGAATAAACTTTGGGTTTATACATACTCTGTGGATGTGGTTCTACTGTATGTGGGAATGATAGGGGCTATTGTAAGAAAAAGCTTGCGTCGTAGTTTCTGCAGTGCCTTGAAGTTCACCGGGAGTCTGCCGCGGTCTTTGTATAATAGCCTGAGTCATTGTAAAAGAAGCAGATTTGGGGAGAGATTTGGGCTGCCTGGCTGAGGCCCTCTTTTGACTTCGCAAGTTTGTTAGGAGGAGTAATACGTCAGATAACCTGCGCATCACTCGTGGCTGGCGTTGGAGTACTATTTCCCCTCCGTGTTAAGTGTAGAGGAACTGCTAAGCTTAGCATAAAGAGAGAAATGCAGTTATAGCACACATGACTAACATTAGAAAATCATTCTTGAGGCTTTCGCTCACTGAAAATTACAAAAAAAAACCTCAGGCCCTTGAGACAAACACTTTGATGTAGCTTGGAAAATAACAGAAAAGCTGCTCTGAGTGCTGGGCAACCCACCAAGAGTTCATAAGTTAATAAGACTCAAGAAAGCATTACTCTAAGCAGCGTTTCAGTTTGGGGCCTTAAATTAAGCATACATTTTCCATAATGAAGAGAAATGCATGCCTGGGATTTAAAGAAAATGCGAAGAAGGTTATGGGAATAGGGCACAGTAGGAAAAATTTCCCTATTATGCCTTGTGCTTCTCCGCATACTAACACCACCAAAAACATCAACAATAAAACCCAAGATGCTGAATTTGCCCTTCAGCAGCTATGGAAGGTGTTTGGTCTGGGATTGTGATTGATGGCTATTCTAGCGAATGAAAGGGACCATGGCCTCTGAGGGCGTTTGGCACTCTGAGGGCAAACAACACGGCACAGCTCAAGCCACAGTGGTTTTTTCCTCTCAAAACAGCGTGGTTCCCTCCATATTGCCAATTAGGAACAATCCTTCATAAGGACTCTCACCCAGGTGAGAAGAGTGTGAGCTGTGAGGGGCAGAGATCGCGGGGAGCTTGCTAGCAGCGAAACAGAATGGCCAACCATGTGCAGGCATTTCAGCCCGGTCCTGTTGAAGTTACGAGCATAAACCAATAAAACCTGAGACCATATGATGGGTCTCCTACAGTCACATTTGAGAGATTTGCTGATGTGTCCCATGGGAGGCCTTTGCAGAACATGCTCAAAAAGGTTTCCTGAGGAAGAATGGAGTTCACTGACTCCCATCTTTTTTTTGTTTTGTTAATTTTAGGGGTTTGGATGACTCCGTTAGTGTACTGCTGGAGTCAGTCACAGTGTTCAGCGTGGGCAGCCTCATAATGTCCTGTGCAGTAAGGGAAACTATTTTATGAACAGGGACTCAGATGCAGAGCAGGGATTTGTAGTTAGATCATCAGAGAAGAATATCTGGAGCATCCTTCTTTGAAATTGGATCACTTTTCCTCTGCATAGGTTCATCCTTTTCAGTTCTAGAAAAGATAAGAATCTATTAACTCCATGGAAATCTCACCAACATGTCTAAAGATCTGCAGAGCACACTTCAATATGTTCCTGGTGGTTTAATTTCTGGCTCAGTCAGACAAGCTTGTCCTGTATTTTCAACTACTTTAACAAAACAACCATATTTGAGATGAAACACTTTCAATTGAATTGCCACAAAAACAATAAATATTTCAGGACAATACCTTGTGAGCATTCTTCTCAGTAAGTCAGTAGATAATCATATCAAAGTGTGGAGATAAAAGGAATGTTAGTGGCACAAACTGGGGACCTATGTCTGAGCCTTGTGGGCACAAGGTAACGCTGGGATTGAAAGTAGGTTTAGGTCCAGCCTCAAAACAGCATCACGTGTCCTAGAGATCCAGTTGCTCTTTCAAAATCAAGAGTTTTGAGCAAATTGGTCTGTCTGAGAAAATGCTTGTGAATACGTATGTTGCTGTGTGCTGTTTAAAAGTTTGTGTCTTACCCCTGAAAGATGGCAGTGAGTGATCCCTCCGTGTGTAAATAATTTCTAGATCTACATAGTCAGTTCGGGGATAGAACACTCTACGTTCTTACAAGCTATTTCATTAGTTTTCAATTAATTTATCTTCTCAGCTACTTAATCAAATGTTATTTCCAGCCATGAAACAGGATAGGGGCCGGTGGAGGTTCACATTTATTTGACAGATCTCTCTTTTGTGGCTTTCTAGATGACAAATTAGTCTGACTTTTGCAGTGCTCTGGTGACTGTAGTGATCCAAATACGGTTTCCTGAATTCACAGCACCTTGTTTTCCTCAATGCGCTTTGACTCTTTGAAGACATCTGTACATAATCTTTTCTACAGGTGTTCAGCTGTGGTCTCCTCTGTAGAGAGACCGAAGGAGGATTTGCCTTGAGCTGGTCTGCATCTTCTCCATTCACAATATGCCAGAGAACGTCTGTAAGAAGTTCACGGACTGATATCTACACCTGATATTTGGACTAATGCAAATGAGCTTTCAAAGGCATAAGCAATGCTTTAAGATTCCCGTACTCAGGATGTTGTGCTGGCTTTTTATATCACCAGGGACATCATGAACATGAAAACTAAAAATTATTCATGTTGTGCAGCCACTCAAAAGGAGTGGCCTGATAAACAAGGGCGTGATACACATTCGCTTTTGTTTGATATTGGCCAATGTTTTGACTCGCATCCCAGCCTTCTGACGCGTGCGGCTCTTCATAGACTATGTCAGAACTGCCTCCTTCATTAAATTAGTCCTGATGTTTGTATATAACAAAGCTGGAAATCTCTTCCAAATTATATTGCCTCACGTATCTTTGAGATTTTTTTTCTTCACAGTGTTTCAACATTATTTGTGTAGTTCAGCACCCGAATTGTAGAAGTTTGGTCTCCACGTGTGTCTTTGTGTCTGTTGTCTGCAACCCCAAAATGTGAGTAACGCAAAGAGGATTCTTTCTATAGGGAATTTCTGATGGAGGTTTGTGACTAATTTTATATTTTTTTATATGAATAAGTCTTGATTATCAAAGATATTAAGTATGATTTTAATACTTCTAAAACTAAGAATCCTGCTTGGTTTAAACCCTTCAGAGATGAAACATGGCTGACTCTTACTTCAAATACTATGAGCTTTTTTAGGTAAAGGTTTTGTTATCAAACATTTTCCAGTATTTGATTCCAGTAAAGGAACTATTTGTAAAGGAACCAAGATTTCAAAGCTCATCTAAAAATCTATGTGGGTGTGCTCCCTAGAAAAAGAAATCCCCCTGAAGGTACGGATATATGAAATCTGTTGTTTAGATGAATTTATTTATGTTGATTCAAGATTTGCTAGGAATGGAAACAAAATCTTTAAAAAATGGTAACTAAATCAGAAGCTACCAACATTTTGTCAGAAGCGCACATTTCTGCTGATCACACAATAATAATGATGCGTTTAAAGTATTTTCGTCAATGGACTTAACTCTTGGGACCAAGGAAATGTTTGGCCTGTGGTCTATTGTGTACCAAGGACAAACAGACTAAAATGGTTGCCCTGGTCTGATTAAACCTGTTTCAGAATAAGAGTGTGAAATCTGTGACTCAGCTACTGGTTCTCTGAACAAAAGAGCAGAGAAAAAATACTTAAACCGAAGAGCTCAGCTGTTGTTATGGTGACACATTGAACAATCCAGTCATTCTGGTTTGGATCCAGAAGCAATTAAAGATGTAAGGAAGGTGTGCTCCCGTTTTGGAGCACTGCAAATCAAACGTCTTGTGAGCTGTAGCTGAGAAGTATCTTTACAATGAGGATAAGAATTCTCACAATAAAATAAAACAGAAAATCTACATTGAAGTCACTCACGGGCTGGGAAACGCCAAAATTCAGATGCTTGTGCAACCTTAGCTCCCTTCCTTTGCTGTGCCCTTTATATGTTTTTCTTCACGTGACCACACGCCTCGTTTAGCAGATGTGCAGCAATCACTGAATGAGCAACTGAGGTGCTCCAAGGAAAGATCTCTCTGCCAGGACAGCAAGAATAGTGCAGGGTGGTACCAAACCGTGCCTAAACGGTATAGGTAGAGCGATCTGCCTCACGCTCTTTTGGGGCAGCTTCTCTATAGCGGAGCTGCTGAGTGCATAGAGGCACCAGTAGCATCTCTGTGACCGTAAGACGTGTATGTATGTGTGCATGTGCGTATGCATAAATACATATTTTTACTGAGGTTTTTTTCAGTGTAAGGTGTCTGAAATGTAGAGGCAATGTTGCAGACCGGCATTTTTATAAGATGATACTGAGGGTATGAGCTGTGAGCCTACGTGTGGGCATGTACTACGTGGCTTGCTGGGAACCAAACCTCTCACAGTAAGCAGCAGTTCTTGAAGCAAACTATCGCCAGAACTGCACCCGGCTTTTTCTTAGGGAGCACCATTTTTTTCACTTGAAAAGTGAACCAACATATGAGCAGCGTGGATAATCGTGGGTTTAAGTGATTTGAGGAGTCCTCTGCAATCCCATGAGACGAACGCTTGTTTCTGATAGCCAGTCTGAATGACTGCCCCTGGTGACTTGGGCATACCTCCTTTGACTGAAAAAATCTGTTTTCCTAGAAAACAGACTTTTACAGACCTAGATCCACCTCTGTAAATGTGGTTGTCAAGAAGAATGGTAAAATAACTGAGGAATATTGACACCAGAAACTGTAAGCTGCTCCAGAGCAGCAGGAATCCTGTCAGCTGCTCTGTATTTGCGCTGTGCCATGAACCTTGGGACCGTATTACTGGCTGATCCCGAAGTGTTACTTTATTAAACATCGTCACTATGAAATTGTCATAGCAATAAGATGGTAGTGACTCTGGAGGTAGTGGCAGTGGAGTGGCTGCTGCCATTATTTGTGCTGTAGCCCCTGCGTGGGTGAGCGGGGGATTTAAACACTTTCATATGGCATCCTGATGGTAAAAGCATTTCCCTTTTGCAGCACGTACATGAGTTAAAACATTTTTAAATATAAAGTGGAATGCAAGAGGGATCCTTGCAGCTCCCGAGTACAGCGCAGCCTACATGGGCACAAAATGTGTTAGGACTCGAGATTCTAGCAGAGTCGGTTCTGCTAATGCAAACCATGTATGGCTTTGGTTTTGCAATTCCGGGAGCAAGTGTAGTTTAGTTCCTAGAAAATACTGGGAGTAATTTCTGTCTAAAATAGGATATTGGGGGGCAAAAAGGGGTTGGTTGCATGGTACGTCTGAAAGTTGGGTAGCTGTCGAAGAAAGAAGGAGATTGAAGAAGCAGACGGCCCTGCTAATCATTCTTACCGTTCTCCTAAAGAAGCAGCCTCATCCTCAGCTTTGATGGATCCAGGGAGGGCTCAAAATTTGCCTTGTGGTCTGATGATAACGTTCCAGCCCAAACACGTGTAATTTCCTCAGTTGGCCTCATCAACTCCTCTCTTTCGGGGTCGTATTAAAACACTTGAGAATGTGTGCACATGGTTTGGCTGAGCAGGAGTCAGCATGCTCCTCTGAGAGTAGGGGACAGGAGAGGAAGAGGAAGAACAAACGGAGAACCTGCCTGTTGCTGTCTGTTGCAGCTCCCTGAGACCGAAGGGGAGGGACAGGACACGGGAAGGGTCACGGTCAGGCAAAGGACTCAGCCTAAGATCCAGCGTCTGGCAGGAAGCCCAAGTTTCAGATTTGTGAGAAACTGTCTGGGGGAGAGAAACATCTTTACACGAGATGTGAAACAGGAGGGCCTGAGGGAGGGTTGGAGAGAAGCCCAAGAATGAGCACAGCCTGCTGCAGTCGTCGGCTCCAGTCGGGGCCTCCCTTCTTCCACTGGCGTGAAACTATTTCTATTGTCATTAAGCCTTAAAAAGCTGTTGTGTGTCTGGACGTGCACGTGTGTGCGCGCGCGCGCGTGCGTTTGCAAAAGTGACGTGTTTAACTTCAGGTCTGACAACGTGCCTTTGGCAGATTCAATGTAAAAATTAGCTTGCTCTGTGCCTTTTTTCAAAAAAAAAAGAATAAAACAAAACCAGATTGAGCTTTTACACTTAAAACCCTAAGAAAATCATAAAAGTGAATTATGGGGTGAGAATTAATCTTTAAAGGAAAGCTTTACACTGGAGTAAACTTGGAACATTTATACATAAAATATTACATATAACATTTATGTGCATAAAATCTGCTGAACTGGCCAATTTCTGACTATTAAATAAACTTTATGCATTTGAGAAAGCAGACTTTCTTTCACAAAAAATAATTTGTTCTAGCTTCTATTATAAAATAATAATCCCTCGGTATCAACACTTGATGCTATTGTCACAAGCTGTCTCCTCCGTGTGCTGTTTGGTTGAATAATTTGTCCTTTGTAGACCGAGCATAAAGTGCATCGGTCTAGCAAGCTAGAAGCACAACACAAACCAGGAGAAGAAAAAAGATAAGGCTGGGAAGGGAGCACGTACTCCAGACAAAGGACACACACAATTTTGGGGTGCAGAACTCGTATCTAAACCACTCCACATTCAAGGTTAGCTTGGAGAGGGAGTCTGGGTCTGGGCAGCTGTACAGATGGTGAGTTCCGAAATGTAATCTTTTTGCTATAAGACAGAGCGCAGGTTTTATAGCCACCCTTCGAGACACCTCAAAGAAGGGACAGGGAGAGGGTCCCCAGGGAAGGCAGCAAGCAGCACCGCGGGGCTGGTGACCAGAGAAGCGTTGGGAAACCTCTGCCAGGAGAGAGCCCCCGGGGCTGCCGCCGGCCTGTCCCGTCCTCCCGCTCTTCCCCGCGCTTGCTGCCTCACTCCTGCGAGCACTAAATGCCCTCGGCAGCCTGGGGCTGACACCCCCAAGGGCTGTCCCGAGGGAGGACGGTGAGCGGCAGCCATACTTCACCTCCAGCACGGTCCAACGGATGATGAGTACCAACCACCTCCTGGAGCAGCGGGACCCCCGTGGAGATGGTGGGTTGGCTTTCCAGAGGTAACCGGACTCACACAAAGCACTGGGCACACGTGATGCGAACGGACCTAGAAAGAGAAATGTCCTCCACTGTGTGCAGTGCTGTCCTTACGAGGAAGGAATGGCAGAGAATGAAGGAAAATGGAACCGAAGCCGGTGCTGCCAGTTCACACCCGGGTGGGCTCAGATACCGTGTTGACAAGGTCTTACAAAAGACAGCACAATGCAGAATAGCCTGCAAAAGCACTTTTGTGGGATAAATAGGCATTGCTTAGCCTATCTGTAGAAATACCGGCTATTTTAGCAGGTTGTCTAGTACCGGACTACTCCACAGCAATTAATGTGAGATCTCTTTCTGCACATCCACTGTTTTGAAAGCTACAACTTGTTCTTGAAGAAATTATTACAAAATGATATAAAAAGTAGATGAAAAACAGAGACTGTTCATGGAATTGTAAGCTGTATAGCTGTTAATTTTTTTCTTACTCGAAACTGGAACAGAAACTAAGCATTTCAGTGCCCTCAGAGAAATGCAGCATATATGATCTTCTCTAATTGCCTGCCGGGGAAAAACTGTGATTATGAAGCAATCACTGGTCTGATCCCATAGTATCTTTTCCTAAGTCAAAAACCCTCTGTTTTCTTTTCAGTTCGCAAGTATTGCATTGTTTCAAAGAATTTCAGAATGTCTTTTCCACAACGAAACAAGCATCAACACTGGATTAACAGAATCAAGGTTTATATCCTGGAATGATAGGAAGAAAATAGATGAAACATTTAATTGAATTGCAGATGTTATGTCTAGAAGAGCAAAATACTCTGAGAGTAATTGAGTAGGTTGCCATCTACACTGAGCAGAGATTTCTGAAACAGAATACATATGGAGAATGCAAATGTGCAGAATGCAAACATCTGTGTTGAATGTTACTTTCCAGTGGTATCAAGGAATACACGTTTTTCTTAGATTTTAGAACTTAGTGGTATCAGTGGAAATAAAATAAAGTGTCAGATTATATTGCTGAAGTCAGCAGGGGAAGAATGCAGAAGAATCTTATTCTTCTTCCTGAGAGACATCTATAATAAATCATTAGTGGTACATTAAAAAGTAGATTATAGCCATGGGACTAAGTGTTTTCCTATTCACCAAAGGAATAAAAAAGGAGGATATTGAATTGTGAACAATATCAATCGGCATTTCAAAATATGAAAACATCAAAATGATCTGTATGATGTTGTTCAGTCCCTTAAACTTCACAGCATTTTAAACAACATTTGGTGGATAGAAAAAGAGAAGAGAATTTTTTAGGGACTATTTGTAGTATTGAAGCTATAAATTATGTTTTCTAGTTTTCCAAAACAAGCAGTTATTCTGAACTCTCAGAAGTGACGATTGTATGGATTAGAAATACATTATCAAATTTCAGCTTCTCAGGTAAGAAGAAATATAGAATTGCAAATGTTATATTAAACCATTCATCTTATCATTCATTTACATTTCAGCTTGCAGCACAGAAGTCTGAATAGCTAAGAAGATTTTAATTAAATCAAAGGACAAAGCATGACAATTTAATGACCTGATACGAAACCTCATGTTTCCATTGGCCCCAGGAGTCTTCTTGAAGAGAAAACAGTAAGAATCAGATTTTCTGATCTGTGTGGGCCTGGACAGCCTGTTCCCAAGAGAAATGACTAGGAACTGGGCTTTATTTCCTATTGGTACTCGAACGCCACCCAAATTGCATCAGTTCTTGATCAAATAGATACTGCAATTATATTAATTAGGCAAACATCCCAAATTAATTATGAAAGTTATCTTCTTTGTTTGACTGCAGTAGAGCCTTGTTAAGGCCCAGCCACATTTTCTGGCTTGAGATAACATCAATGAGGCAAGTCTTGGTCTTTTCTGGTTTTGAAAACAAAACAAATGATTGTTCGTCCCCTCTTTTCTGTTCACAGCGAAGCAATCTCTGTGGCTCAATTCTAGCTTGGGCTGATAACACACCAATCTTCTTGACACACTGAGAAGGAAATGGCGTTTGGATCACTGCTACGGCTTGGCAGGAGCTATTGATGTGGTGCCTGCACTTTGTCAGATGGCTCGGGAAATTCCACAGCCGATACTCAAAGCTCTGGTTCAGGCAGGGATTTCCAATCCCTGATAAGTGTGAAGTTCGCAAGAAGTTAGCCACCCTTCATTTTCTGCATCTGGTGGCTGTGTCAAGGCTTGCATGACATATGCTGATGGCCAGAGCTCCACTTAACCCCAGACATCGTTACGACAGTCTGAGGTGGTGAACTGGTGGAGGATTTGACTACCTTCCTCTTATTGAAATGGAGGTTGAGGCCCATTACTAAAGGTGGTGTAGTAGCTGAACCTGATGTAGAAAACACAACCCAAGTGCTAGAATATATGGTTACGTAAGTATTGAAATGACTAATCAGGTAATACGAATATGATTCAGAAGTCATTCCATAAAACTAATTATTTTGCTCTTCTTTTCAAAAAGACAGATTTGGAAAACACAGGCAGTTGGAAAACACTTCAAGAAATGCTTGCTTTAGTTAAGAAAAAGGAATAGCGAGTGGGGACCTTGAGAAGTTTCACTATATTTGAAATATACCCGGAACTGGTACAATTGAAGGCAATGATCAGTTGTCCTCTAAAGTAAAGTTTGGCTTAAACTGATTAGCTGAGGTTTCATCAAGAGAATGTAGGTCAGGTAGTAGGAAAACATTTTCGATGATCAGCATACCCTGATAGTAAAGGAACAGCTATCTGGGGAAGTTTTAGACTCTCTTCTATTAGAAAAATTGAAGAATGATACACAAAATTTTCTCAGGTGTGTTCTATTTATATTAGTTCTTCATCACAGGAGAAAGTTGGATTCAGACCTTACTTTTCTGACTTGAGGATTCTAAAGGAAATGGCCAATATTATCCAGGAGATTATATTGGATGGACATAAACATCCTTTCTGCTATACGAATTTGTTTATATTTTATGAATTTATCCCATTCATAATGGCAGGAGTTCAGATCCAATGCTGTTGATTTGAAGAACATTGCATTACTCTATTATTTTATTGGCTTATTCAGACTCCCACAATGAATCATTTTCTTAGCTTAAATAAGTCAATCACATCTGGAGCTGGTCAGAATATTTTCAGTGAAATGAAATATGTCACTTCATCAAAGCCAAAATGTTGTATCAACATATCAGTTTTGACAAACATTTCTTGAGAAAGTTTTTGCCTGGGGTTCCCTTGTCACTTATGGCCAAAGGAGAAAGAACTTGAGCTGAAAAGATCAGGTTTTCTATCCAGACACAGACATTTCATAACAATTTCCATTTGCAAAAATGTTTGAGGGGTTTATTTTCATTCCTCTGAATAGTGAAAACAAATTCTGAAACCTCGAAATTTACAGCAAAATGGAATCCTTGTCCTCTGAAAAGCTTTAATCATATCTGAGCATACAAAATGCTGATTCAGTAGCTCATATTTAGAGGATTTAGGCATACCAGAAGGCAGAAAATCAGGAAACCATAAGAAATGTAGCCATAAGCTTGATATTCGGCTTCTTTTTCCTTGAAATACGATTCATTTACAAAACAGCATGTGAACGTCATTGAATTTGACTCTAGCCATAAAGATATCTCTACAAACCATGCATGATAGCACATTCTGTATCTTTCACACCAAGGATTAGTGAAGTGCGCAGCAAAGTCCTTCCTAAATGAGGTAGGATACAGATTGGGCCCTAGGTGATGAGAGGCACACTGGAAATACGTTTTCTTTAGCTCATTAAAATTTGTGGGCGCCTCAGTTACTCAGTCATGGTTAAAACATTTTGACTGCTCCAAGGGAAAAAAACCAAGCCCGCTTGTATCAGCTGGAACAGGAGGTTCCGGTGCACGGATGAAGGTCAGGAGCTGCTCCATTGCATCCCGGAAAAAACGGGCACAGTACGTGACTGTGCGGGAGAGAGGAAGGTACAGCTGCGGCAGACACTGCCCTTACCTTCCCCGGCTGGCATTTTATAGCCGTATTTCTGTAACTCGTTTGTAGCCATCAGAAAACAGTCTTGCGGAATATGTATTTTAAGCAGTTATTATTAAACAGGGCAACACCTGTGGCTGGAACACATCTAGTGGTACGTTCAAAACGAAGGAGACAAGACGTTGCAACAAAAAGAGATTCTGTGTTGGTGTTGTAGTGTGTGAAACTAGGCCTGTAAAAAACCCAATGGGTTAAAAAAGCATTTCTGCACGCCTTCTGCACCGAATCTTGAGGAAGATCATTTTCTTCAACCACGAAGGAGCCACACGTCAGTGGAGGAGGCTGAAGTCTCTCTTCCAGTTCTCGCACAAAATTTTCATAGCGCTATTCATGGACGCGTGCGTAGGGCAGCGTACGTGTACTCCCCACGCGTGCAGGCTGGTATTACCGGTGGCAGAAACACCGTCAGAGAAGGCAGCGCTGGGGCTGAGACCCACCTTGGTGAGGAGGAGCCTTACCAGAATAGCACGACCTCTGTGCCGGCCCCGTCTTCTTTGCCACGGGTGGGTTATACCAGATATATATACCACATATATATATATATATGTAAAAATGCACCAGATAGATGTATTCTGCTGAGGGGCAGCAGAACCAGCGTGTGAGAAAAGACTGTTGAGGGGAAAAATATTCGGGAGATATTGATTTCAGGAAAGGGAGTGCTAATGCTGCACAAAGCCAGATGTGTGACCGCATATACACATGTGAGATTGTTCCTGTTATTCTCCAAGAGTGGAGTAATAACTGCGTATCAGTAGAGCTCATATTGCAATGCAGGCAGTAATTTTTCTGTAGGGAATTGGTTTAATCAGTTTACAGAAACATTAAAGCATGAAGTGCAGTTTTTCAGTAACCATCTTGTAATGAAAAATATTACTGGATGAATTCTCTGCAAAGAAGGAAAAAAAATCCACAGCTCTTATTTTTGTCCCCTTGCAGTTCACCTTTAACTCGCAAGGTCCAGAATATTTTTCTTAAGCTGTTTTTACAGCGAAAGTTCAGATTTTAAGGAGTCTGGAAGACTCCATTTTATCTGTAGAGCTAATGGCACTATGCTGTGATAAGACTTGAAAGTGAAAGCTGAACAACAGAAAGGAGAAGAGATTAAGGATTTTACTTCGGTTGGTAGGTGGATTAGTTTCAATGGATTTATGGCTGTTGTTTACAATTACGGAGCCAACTTCACTGATGCCTGTGTCTCTGATTTAGTGGTACCTGTTGCCAAACCACATCACTGAGAGCTCTGGTAAGGCTTCAGAAGCCTTAATAGAGAGAGCGCACGCTGTTGGCAGCCTCGGCCTAAAAGCCAGAGATAAACCGGGAATAGAAACCCATGCACAGCTTCACCTTCTGGCTCTCCAGAAGCTGACAACTTTATACTGTGTTTTTGGCCTGTCTTCTTAATATGTGAAAATAAAATCACAGCTGTTATTTTGTCTGAGACGTGTAGATCTACCGCTGAGCGAGAGGGTAATTCTTATTTCTTACACATGCTACTGCGTTTGTTCTGATTGCTTCTTTTTAAACTAAGTTGCTAAAAATACATTTATTTTCTGATTCAGAAGCAGCAGAGAACAATGTTCGTGGAACACTCCTGAAGAGGAAAAAAGATAAAATCTTCGTGCAGCTGGCAGGATATACAAGATAAAGTGTTTTTTTTTTAAAAGGAATAATTAGGGAAAAGATCCTATTTGCTAGAATAATTAAATAAAAACCTTTAATACAGCTGATAGCCAATGAGTCAGTGAAAAAGGAAACCTGAATTTTAAATATTGAGGATAACATCTATCTTTGCCTAGATCTGGACATTATTGGCGCTCTCCATAAATCATCCTCTTTTTAATTTAATATGAGCATCTGTAAGGTCCAGAGATAAATTAATTGCTGCCAGATTTAAATAATACGCTTGGTTTCAGGCATTTCCTGGGGATTAATGACAGGTTAGAGGGAGCCGAGGGCCTAAAGTTCAGCCAGAAACCATTAACCTCAGGTTATCATTAACCTCAGGAAACACCCTACGTCTCAGCCGTGTCTGCTCCTACAGAATGGAAATGGAAAGCGTAATGCCATGTATTTCTTTTAGGGGCTGATGCCATTCCAGGTGGTGCGTACGGAGAATTCTAACAGCCCACGTTCTACCTGGTTAGACGGCATGAATCAAATGTGTGCATCCCCTTGGCTTATTGTGGCTCCTCCAAAAGGAAGAGTTTAATGCAAATGATATATTGTATGGATGCCTTCTGTTTGGGAGCCAAATGATAAAACCATAGAAGCCCACGGAAGCGGGGGCGTGCGTTAGCACAGGGTGGGCTGACACTTCGAGGTCAACATCGGGCTTGCAAATGCGCCTTCCCTGGGCGTGCAGAGCACATCTCCTGGCCTCTTCGTTGCTGTCCGCAGTGGTCGCGCAGCAGCGTTTGCATGCAGGGAAGCAGGGCCCCATGTTTCTTAATTTGAGCAGTACAAAACTGTGTCTGGAGGAAAATTTCAGAGTTCCCAACTCAGCTTATTAAGATCCGAATTTTGACCTACTTTAAAATTGCGGAGACCTCTAGAGACATGGTATCTGGATACCGAAAATAAGAACAATATTTATAGGAAAGTTTTTATACATCTTTCAGCCTGAAGGTTTCCAAGCATTTTACGAGCATTTATTAATTAACGCCCACAACATTCCTGTGAGATATGTGTTAGCCCTGCTTTGTGCTAGTAATGACATCAGAGATGACACCAGAGGAAATCTGGGGAGGGAGGAAGAAGATGGCACCACACAGGGACAGGGCTCTGAGAATTCCCCCTTCTCCCTCGTCTGCTGCTGTGGACGTGGGGCATACTCCGGGCTCTGTCCACGCAGACAGGGGAAACGGGGAGCTGAGACTAGTGTTGTATGTAAGGGCTTGGAAAAGTATCACCAGGAGATACCACTCTTAAGAAAAAGAAGGGAGCGAGTTAATTTAAGCGAATTTCAAAGCACAGCCAGTCTGTGTCGGAGAGAGAGAACAAACTGCTGGTGAGCCTATGGTGGTTTTCGAGCACCGGTCCAACAAGTGCTTGGGCTATGGACAGGGTCTGGTGGACTGTAGCGGCTACTCATGTGTGCAGTGGGGTTTGGAGGCGTCTTTCTAAGGACCAAACCCCCTCACTTCATGTTAACCACGTACAACTTGGTGTCTAGCTCGAGCTAGACATTTAGGCTTCCCCTGTAGTTAACACAGAGTCTCCCATAGTTTTAAAATAAGTGTCTAAAATACTTCCTTCCTGTGGAATTGCCCAGCTTTTCCCACTGATCTTAGTGTGGGACTCTAAAAGACCATTTTTTTAACAGCTGAAGTTAGTTGGGGTGAATATGAGAGCAGGAGAAAGCCTGGATATTCCCAGTGAGGGGACAGCAAAATGTCCTGCCAGCTATTAACTGCATGAAGACTCTTGGCTTGAGGACTGGACAAATAATCTATATTTACACACAAACACACATACACCGGTTTGCCTTAGGCAGCAAAAAGGCCGCAAGCTCACGTTGGCTTCATGGAGGGAGATGATGGATGAGTGCAGAGAGATACATTGGGAACAACACTTGCAACACAGATTAATCTTACTGAAACTTGGTATGCTGACAGGGCTGCTCTTTGTTTTCTGGTCTGTTCAACTGGGTTTAGTTCAATGCTCATTTTTTATGATAGTCCTTACATGCGCAAATCTATAGTATTGTACGTAGCTAGGCGGTTCTGTATCTGCTTTTCATTATAATGCAACTTCTCTGTACATTACTAAAGTATGTTTTAATGTATAAATCGTATCTAGTTTATGTTTTTGTAGCCTACATGTTACTTTTTCTTTTTGCTCTTTATGTTCAGATCTTCTTGTTACGGTATTTTAAATGCTTCTCCTGCCAACCTTCTTTAATTCTGCTAAGGGCAAAACCCACTCCTTTAAACCTGTGACAATTCTGCAGATAACTGGAAAGCACTTTTTCATGGATTTCAATTGTTAAAAAGAAACGGCACAGCTGTCTTTTAAAGCCCATTGGGTCAAAATTGTGGCCAAACTGCAGCAGTATGGCTGGAAAAAAGGGCTCCCTGGAAGCTGGTAACAGAAGAATTTTCTAAAGAAAGAAAACTCCAAATATAGAGCACACAACATCTTTCCAGAAGCTGGCAGAAAACAAAGGATTAAACTTAACTAAATCTCTCTCCTGCTTTTAGTCCACAGTTGGCTGCAAAGAAACAGTATTAGGCCAGCTGTACAATGCAGCCTAATTCCACACAAAACATAATAGCAGTGGGCTATGGAGAGTTGGGAGCCTGACTTTCATGTGGGCCGGTGGGATAAGACATCTCTGGTTTACCAGAGCTTGGGATTCGTAGTCCCTATACTTTTGATTTTAGTAAATCTTGCTGTATCTGAGCTTTACTGAATTGAAGGACAAAATATTCACACTGCTTTCTGCTTGCACACAGGGAAGGAATGTGAAATCTTCTAATTATATCAAATACCCTCTCCTCCACCTGGCCTTTAGTGCTATTGGAATTGCTCACTTTTGCCGTTCATCCTGTTTTTCGCAGTACTCGTGCAAGTCTCACGGAGGCAGGTGTTACTAATCCAAGACGGATGTCTTCTGCCACGGTTCCCAGCGTGAGTAATGCCGCGCTGGTCGCTGTGAAGGTGGTGAGGCTTCTCCCCGGGTCTTGGAGTCCAGACAAAAACTCTGCCGGGTAAGCGAGACGGGGAGAGTAAGCAATGAGGCAGCAGGGCCCCTCAAGGCAGGGATGGTTAGCTTTTCAATGCTCTTTAGTCACTTTTTTTCCCCAGCCCCACTTTTGGAGGTAGAGCAATAGCTGTGCAGTGACACCATCCCTCAGGTGAAGTTCCCAACCCAGTCTGGTCCTACACTTCTTCCTCTTAATTCCTCCTCATACAAAGGAGTGCCCTGACCGCTTGACCTTCCGAAAACCCACACTCTCATGGACCAGGTCAAATAGCCTTTGGGCGAGCGGAGGGTCACGCCTGCGTGATGGCGCGCCGTGGAGACAGCTGGAGGTCCTGCATTCCTAGAGCTACTGGGCAAGAAATCTCTTTTTGAGCAAATGGAGAGCAGCGTGACATCTGAAGTAATACTTTCTATAGAAAAGAGAAACTCGTAAATTGAAGAGAGACACTTCCAAATCCAGCGTCGGGTTTCTAAACTGGGAAGTGGCCAAAATATTGTGGTTATTTTTTGGAGATGATGCTTTAGGACTACTTTTATAATTTCTTTCATCTTTGAATTCCTTTTGCCTAAAATGTGCAATTTATGTCTACACTGCATACATGCCTGTATGTTACATACATGCAATTTGCCTTCACTCGGAAAGGGCACTCTCCAAATCGTTCTCAATTCCTACGACAGCAATGTCATACAGACAGCTAAATTAGGGTATTAGAGAATTTCAAAGATACTGATTCTCAAAAAGGGAAGATACACTGTCACTCATTCCTACCCAGGTCAAACAAGTTATCTAAACCACCAAATATAGTTTACAAAATGAACCCGAGGTAAGTAGTCTAATATTCCAGGTTCATGCATCCTTATTTCAGTTGTCTAGAACTAAAAGCAAAAGGATACTCGATATCATTAAAAATAAACGGAGGTTATAATTGCTTAAAAGATTATAGCATAAAATTTGCATGACTGATGTGCTGCAAAATACAAGAGGGATTTGCTATACAGAATTTAATGTTGCTTTGCTTGTAGATGCAGCTTGCATTCA
Source organism: Sagittarius serpentarius (assembly GCA_034782735.1). Classification (NCBI taxonomy): domain Eukaryota; kingdom Metazoa; phylum Chordata; class Aves; order Accipitriformes; family Sagittariidae; genus Sagittarius; species Sagittarius serpentarius. The sequence continues at coordinate 32,938,407 of JAVKLA010000005.1, forward strand.
GGCATATCAAGAAATAAGATCATTTAATGGTTTATTCATTCTATTTAACAGAATATATCCATGGCCTATCATCCACATATTCACCTGCTGTCAGCTGCTATTGAGCTCTGTAATGAACAGCTGTGGAAAGGGCAAAAAAACGTACAACAACCTCTGGCTATTTGCATTTAAGATATTTAGTTCTGTGTGAGAAGAATGACATGCAATCAACTAGGCACACGGGTAAAAATAGCAGACTCCAATTCTGCCTACCATTTTTCTCTTCCCTTAGAGATGTTTACAAAATTCATGAATTATTTGCATTTTGACTTTCAGAACAACATGCAATTTTGATGGGGCAAAGGGTTAGATTCTGTCAGTCTTGTTTCCGAGGGGTAACTGCAGAAGGAAAACACTTCTCGGTGTGCACCGTGGGAACAGAGCCTGATCTGTACTGTCAGTAGAGAAAGTGTCATTAACAGGTCAGTGATAAGAGAGTGACGCCGACACAGCAGGGGCAACACCTTGATAAAGAGGCAGGTTTAAGTATCAGTGTAGTTGTACTGCGTTGGTGATGGTCTCTCTCGAAGGAGGCGGGACACCTATTAAAATCTGCAGGAGGTGTTCTGCCGTGACTCTCGGAGCCCCTCTGCCCGAAATGGGATTGCAGCTCTCTTCCCTCTGTGGTGCATTCAGGCCGTTGAAGCAGTCCTCGAAAATAATGGAGTCAGCCCCGTGAAAGCCCCGAGCGACTTCTGAGAGGCAGAGAGCGTTCCTGGCTACCCTGGATTTCAGGGGGAGCTGGGAGCCAAACCAAGGCCCCTCCAGAAAGCAGGACAACAGGAGACAGCGAGCGGCAGGATCCCGCCTGTGAGTCCTGCTGTTGGAAGCTGAACAATAAGTAAGTCTGTTCACAGATAAAATGCTCATAGAAGTTGCCAGGCGTCCGTCGACTGGGGAAATACGAGGGCTCATTTGATACCAATAGCTATTATGTACTATGGGTTAGAAAATTGTATTTTAAAGGTTATTTGCTAGAAACAACAGGGACATTTAGCTCTCCAGTCATAGTAAAATCTGGCCAAAGGAAATACATCCAGGCTTTTCCAAATAATAAACAAAGATTCTTCAGTTGTGTGCCTTTAAAGTTTCCGCTCAACTTGAGGGTAGTATGTAATAGATGGAAATAGTGAAAAAGATACTGAGATAGTGGTGTTCCAAGAACCAATTTGCCCGAGACCATGTGACTTTGATGGCTGGAAAAATAATCAGATCAGAGTGGAAGCTTGTAAATACTAGGTGTAGCTTCTGAAATCCTTTTTAACCAGTCAAAATGATGACTAAATCATTCCAAGAATCTGGAATAAAAATATCAGATATTATAAAGCATTTATGACTTTACTAAGCAGGAGAAGAACCAGTCTGATCTGAGAGTTAAAAGCACCATAAAAAAGGTGGAATAGCTACCTTTCTGCAGTCACTTAAACCAAAATGGCTTCATTTTTGAAAACAGAATTTTGAGACAAATTTGCAGTATACAGTGAAAATCAAGAACACCATCCATTTGGAAAACAGTTAAAATAGTTCTCTGGTTAGTTGTAAAAACAGGTTACTGTGAGCGTTTCAGTAACGGGACTTCTTCAAGCACGTGCAGAACTGCATGACCTGGAAAGGCCATTTTCGGAATGAATCGTCCCACTCTTACCAGTTCGTAATCTGCAAATGGAAAAGCCAAAAAGCTTTTTGACATAGAATCACAACGGCAGTGCCTTTTCCTCTGTGGTGTGATGCTGAGTAGAACTGAGTCATACTGAGCATCACTCGGTACCAGCGGTGCTGAGGAAAGAGTGCCAAGAGGGAAGGGGACTGAAGCGACATCGTCTCACTCAAGACGCGATTTCCTTCCCTTGGAGGCTCCACGCACAGTGTGGGAGGCCTGCCTTTGGCCCCTGCCTCCCCTTCCCATGCCCTGAGGATGGTGTCCGTCTCTCCTCTGAAGGAGACGTGGTCCCAAACTAAAGTCTTAGCATCTAGGCGTCTTCCTCCTGGCAGGTGAGCTGACAGACATGTCCTTCACCATGTGAGAGGACAAGGCACTGCTTGGTGTGTTAGAAAACCAGATCTACAGAAGGTTGTGCAACGTGGGAGGAAAATCAGGAGGAAGAACTGAGGAATAGTTGCTTGATTCTTCTGCAATTTGCAGAGCCTGAGAATAGCTCAGCTCGTCTGGATAAGAGAAGAAAAGCACAGGCGAGACACTAACTATCTTATATGCTGGAAATAACTGCAAGGAAATCAAAAGATCTTTTTCAGTGTGAGCAAGGCAACATGAGAGGCTCTGGGTGCAGAAGTGACTTACTCAGAAGCCCCGTCAGACCAAACAACTCAAACTTCAGATACACCATGAGATTAGTCTCAAAATATTTCTGGCTACAAAGATGGAAAAGCAAAAGAGAAATGGCAAAAAGCTTCCATAAACAGTTTGATATCCAAGTTAATGAAAAGTGCCTGCTAGCTTTATTCCCAAACACAAGTGAAACCCGGATCAGAGCTGGGATTTAGGGGGGGTTGCACTGCTCTTCTCCTGTCCCCAGCACAGCCCTCACGACCCAGGCCCATATTCACAGTCCCGGGCTCAGAGACGGAAGGAGGTAGAGCCTGAATAGCGTTCAGTGACTTGAGAGCCTTTTTCCTTTTGCAAACTAAACCAGAAACAACCCGGCCTCAGGTTTGTCTCTCAGGCTGAGAAACCCACGAAAGCAAAGGAAGCAACTCACATGGAAACCAGGACCATATTCCAGCCCCAATAGCTCCTTTGGATGCTTCTCCTTTTATGAGCACAAAGGTCAAGTTCCAGCTGCTGCTCAAAATGCCCATGCTCCCGTGGCTTCAGCTCAGACAATTAATGCTGCTTAAATGTCCCTGTCTGGGGGTGGAACTGGTTTCTTGTCTGGGTCAGAAACCAGACATGAGCTGTATGCCTCAGCTCCACCAAAGCCATTCTTCTCTCCATCGCCCTTATGTGCAGTGCCGATGGAATTATCAATCAACTGCTAATGGAAAAACCGTCATGCAGGCTGGCCTGCTCCATGCACGGTACTCCCCTTGCATACCCCCGTCACACCCGCCTTTTGTTTAAACATTTGTAGACTGAAACGTCCTGTCGAGCCCCATTCTGAGGGAGAACATATTTGTGAGGCAAAGCAATGCTGTGGTCTACCAGGAGGTCTATGACTCTCTCAGTGAATTATTCACTACTTTGCTGTGGTCTACATGCCAAGTCACCCGTGTTCGCAGCAGAGAATGAAGCATTATTCATTATCAAACCTTTGGTTTTCTCTTCTAGGAGGTTCTTCCCCCCACCCCCATTGCCCTTTCAGGTTTTAACAAGACATTGCATTCTTTCAGACTTCCCCTGGGCAGCAGTTTTTTGCACTTGCAGAGGTACGACAATAATAGGTAGAAAGCCAGAGCAGTTGTAAATTGTAGCAGTTAATGTCAAAGTGATGGGGCAGTGATCAAATGAAGTTCATAACCACAGAACGCAACCTGGGGGTGGAATGCTGTTTCAAAGTTTGCTAATGACAGGGTTATAAAATCATAAAATAGAAGGCTTTTTCCACTGTGAAAGTTGGAAAGAATCTATTCGGCTGACCGAAGGTATTAGCAGTGTTAGGGTCAGACTTTTATAAGACATTTAGCGCAACTGCTAATCAACGAGGGGACTGACCGGTCCATTTTGAAAAGGCACTGAGGGAACAACACCTGCATTGTGTTTCTATTCTTGCACACTCTGAGTGCACCTTTAATGATCTTTAGGTCCTGTAGTATGGTGCTGTTTAATTAGAAACTGCTGACACAAAAGGAGAGCAATGCCTGACTAAAAAGAGCAGTTTTGGGGATTTCAGAGCTGCCTTTTAACCACCCGCATTCAAGAAACCAAAGCAGTGGGCAATGTCACAATGTTAGCACAAGGGAAAACGTTTATAGCTCATCAAAGCTGGACAGTACACAGCTGTATCCCAGCTGGGCTCTCCAGCCATAGTGCTAGAAATGTCTCCGAGAGGAAAAAAGAGGTTAGATCCATGAAAATATCGTAAGACAAATAGGCATGGAAAATACTGAAGACATCCCACTACGATCTACATATGGAAATAAGGAATGAACAGTGCAAATGAGGCTTACGCTTTCATAAATGGATCCTTTCGTGTTTTCGGATTTATTTGTTTGTTTGTTTTTGTGGCTTCTGCTTCAGTTATTGAGAATAATCTGTCATGTGATTTATCATGCTCTCCTTACTCATTTGTGCTTATCTTAGTCAAGAAAGAGCAAAGCCAGAAAAAATGCTTAGCTTGGAACTGGCCTCTTTTCCCCTCATGGCAGAACATGGAAAAGGGGAGAAATCCACTTTTAAAGCTACAACGTGACCAGCTTTTGGTTAGAGAGGGGTTAACACCCTCAGATTGACAGAAAGCCTCTAAGCTAGACAAACCCTGGCTTCCCTACCACAGACGCCAGCCTTGGTCATTCAGATATATCACCTCAGTCCCTAATAAGTCCACACCGCACAGAAACGTGGCTGGTCCGTTTGCACAGTCACTGTGTCTGGAAAAGATGCAGGCTCAAAGCAATTTCTGGCATTGTTCGTTACAATCAGCTGTCCAAATTCTGACGTGATGGAGGACTGTGCCAAACAGTAATTTTAGGAATTTTTCTTTCGCTTCCAGTCTTCCTGCTCCTGCCCTATTTCCTACGCAGAGGCTCTTCACAGCGGGGCTTCTGAAGCTGGGAGACACCTAGAAGCTGGTTAGGTGCTGTTTCACCCTGCGGCCCTACGATTACTTCTTTCCCTGCTCCCAAAGGCTTGGCAGCATCAAATTGCATCTTTTGCAGTTTGTGGCCCTTTGCATTGGATGACAGTCGTCTCGCAAAACGCGCCCTTCAGAAATGTACCTTCCAGTGCCGAGATTCAGGTCTTTAAAGGTTTTCAGGTCTTGAAAGCCAGTTAGGCAACTTGAGATGCTGCAGACCTACCCTTGCAGGCTTTGCATTGCCTAAGGAGCACCCATGATAGCCCGTCAGCTCCACAGGGCTCTTTTGCAAACTCCACCAGATGCTGCTTGTTTTAAGCTAGGTCTTCATATAAGGGAAGAAAAACCACAGCCCCACTTTTCTGCAGTAGTATATAGCATTAGGCATCTGGCTCCTGTGCTGCGAGCGTAATACAGGTGTTCTGCTGTGGAGGTCTACTTGGCTGAGAGGTTGCTAGCAAGCATTTACATTGCCTTTTAAGAAACAGATCACCATGAGTCAGCAAATAACCCAGGGCCGGGTGACACCAGCTGGATGGGAGTGAACTATGTGCCATCACTTGCAAGGATATAGTCAGTGCTAAATTAGTTGTTGGTCGGCCAGTCAGCCTGGTGTCACTCAATTTTGTACTGCGGATGCCCTGTGGAAATGGTCTCGGGAGAACCAGTAGGTCGAGAGACAGAGAAATGTGTAACCTGGTTGTGATTTTGGGGAATAGAAGGCAGCTGATTCCTTCAGTGCAAAACCTGGGGAATATTCTCCTTCTGGTAAGTAATTTATACTTTGGCAAAGAATGCTCGAGATCTACAGCAACTGTGACGACAGCAAGCTCCCTGTTGCATCCTTCCATAACATCTGCTACTGCATCCATCAGCTGCTGATGTTTTCACAAAAGTGAGCTGTGAAATAGATTAAAATGTTGATGTAAGAAGTAGCATTATGCTCGTAATTAATATTCCATTGTTAATATTGCATTGAGATGAATGAGTGGGCTGTTGTTTTCACAGTGTTTGCATCAGAGAACTTATATTGGCTACCTGACATTTTCCTTTACTGTTAATTATGCTAATGATTTTAACACGCTCAAAATGAAAGCTTAGATTTCTGGAGCAGGAATATGTGGCTGATTTAGAAAGAAGAACAATTATGTTGAAACATATGAAGTGATAATGTGGCATTACAAGCGACCCTGCTAGAAATCCTAAGCAGCAAAGCAGTTTCAAATGGATCATGCAGCCCCTGGTTTATTGTAAAGATATTGGATATAGTATCTCCAATTTTTGTATGTTTGTTTTTCAGACAAGGTCTTCAAGTTACAGTGTCTGGGGCTGACGTGTTGTTTCTTGAATGCCGGGCTTTGTGAGTAACCCGGTAAGAATTTTATCAAGTCATCCATCTCACGCTTTTTGAACACAGAAATCTGGAGTCTCGCAATCTATGAGTGAAAACCATTTCCCAGAGAACATCCTACCTATTCCTGGTTGTCCAGTGACAGGGCCAGAGGCAATGGGCACAAACAGAAACACTTTTTCACAGGGAGGGTGAGGGAGCGCTGGCACAGGTTGCCCAGGGAGGCTGTGGAGTCTCCATCCCTGGAGATACTCAAAAGCCGCCTGGACACGGTGCTGGGGGGTCGGACCAGATGACCTCCAGAGGTGCCTTCCAGCCCCAACCGTTCCATGATGGTGGGATTCTGTCTTTTCCTTCAGGTTGGTTTTCAAGACCCTTTACTACCACCATGTCCGTGGCAACCTGCTAGCTGATGGAAGGTGCCCACTGGTATTATTAGGATCTCTTGCTTCTCTTCTTAAAAGAGCATGTGCCCAAGTCGCACTAAGCCAAGCTGTCCTGCCATATGACCTTCCTCTTCGCTGCTTCTCCCATTCAAGCCCTCTTTGTTTGCTTGCACCAACTTGACACATTTTATTTTGAGGTCCTAAAATATTCCGGGAAGGACCTGTTTCTCAGATAGTGTTTGAACAGCAGGTAGAACTGGGCGCCCCTCGTATGACAAGCTACTGCCAGAAGAGGCGGTGCTGTTACTAAATGCCGCCTTGCTGGGCGTATTCTTGAAACCAAACATCTTCTCTAATTAAATGTAGATCTTCAACATTTTCTCTTTTCCCTTAAAAAAATAAAAAAAAAAGATTAAAAAAATTAATTAACCCAGTCTTTCTGTAAAGGCATGTGGCTCAGCTGCACTGAATTAGGGTCAGGTTTGTGCCTCCATGCCTCTTAGCCGTGTTACATCAGGAACCACAGGGACAAACGCTGTTTTTTTCGGGGTTTAGAGGCTATAGGAGCGGTCATGGAGTTTAGCTTGAGTAATGAAAGTAAAGCTGTGTTAAAATGTTCCCTCATGTTATTACTTGGCAGTTCATTAAGGTATACCTTGTTTACCTGCTGCAGCCTGCTCACCAGATTTAGCTCTCTGCGGGAATCTGAAGGCATTTAACGTGCAGAAGCTGTGAAATGCAATGGAAAACAAAACACTTCTGCTTCATGCTTTTATGAAAAGCGAGGTACTTAAACAGTGACTGAGAGCCTGCTCATCCCTTCCAGATTTTTCCCCGTGGCAGATATGAGTGTGGAACAGAAAAGCAGAAAAACAGATCGGATGATCTTTACTTACTGGCAGGCAGGGAAACACGGTACGTTTCCTATTCAGCAATTTGGGCTTTCTGTGAGACGTTATAATCTCCTTTGGCTTGTTAACCACTGCTCAAGCAGGCCAGAATTCATTTGCATTCTTGTGCTGCTCAGTGACCCTCCAGTGGTGTCAGGTAAGAACACTGATTTTTAATTAAAATCTCAATTTTCAAGCACATTTCACAGTTAATACATGGCAAGAAATTCTGACCAGCTACATGATTTTGCTAAATAGCATGGGTTCAGCTGTCTTCTTAATCACCTTTGAAGCAAAAAGTCACAGCTCCACTCCTGAAAAGTGTGACTTCACAGAGCAATGAATACGTGAACGGCTGATCTGCCAAACGTACCAGGAGTTCCCCATTTGGAGGAAACGTCAAGTGTGCGAGAACAGGAAAACATCCTGTGTTTTAAAGATTTTAAAAGCCCATGATGGCAGTGTCATATAGTACACAGCAAATTGCTATGTAGTATACAATAAATTGCTGCTGAAGGTGTTCTCGTGTTATTTGTTTAAACTTGATCTGTTTTTTTAGGTCTTTATGAGCCCACCACAGCAGGCACCCATGACACATTAGTGACTTTATCATTAGTCCAAGGTCCTCAAGGTCTAGGAAAGCATTACCCACCCTGTTACGTCGAGGGGCAGGTGTCAGAGCCCAGATCTCCAGCTTATATAGTCGGTCCACAGAAGCAGAGAAACCTCTCACAGAGCTACAGGAATTTGCCTCCACACAACGGGGGAGTAAACAACTCAGCTGAGGTTTCACAGAAATCCTGTGGCCCAGCTGGGAACTGGACTCACATCTCTCAATTGCAGGCTCAGGTTCAGCCTCCTCACCTGCCCGCAGTGCCTGTAAATGCTATTAAATGTTTATTTTGTCCATTCACAAGCCATCGCACTCTCAGTAAGGATGGTTGGCTGCACAGCTGGCCCTTCAGGAGCAGGCACAGTGAATGAGGATGTTTCTTGCTCAACAACCATTCTTTCTTTTTTTTTTTTGGACTGTGTTGTGGTTGACTGCCCCCCCATCCAAGGCTTTTCAGCATTTTCAATGAATCAAGAAAAAGCAGTTCTGGACTGCTTGCAACATTTAATTCACCTTGAATCGTTTGGTTTCACTTTGGGACATCGTAAAAAAAAAAACCAAGGGCCAGATTTGCAAGAGGAATGAGGTAAACATGACAAGCTGGTATTAAAGCCGTTCCTCCCTCCTGTGCCCTAGATCCCCGTGCTGGACACTCACATCGTATGTGGGAAACCTTGGGTCCGATCGCCTCTTTGTCTGGTCCACAGCAGGAATTTTAACCCCAGGCTGCCCCACTCAGAAAATATCGCAAGTGTTAAGCTGCAGTGTGTGCCGAGGCGAGGGTCTCATGGCTCTTCTGTTATAGCCGGACCACGTAACAATGAAAACTTACATATTTATTGGATAAAAAATAATATACATCTCTCCAAGATGGTAATTAGGTCATTTGACAAGGGGAACTTCAGATTTTTAGTTGCTGCTTCAGTGAATGTTTATTTATGAATATGAGGGGAAGCACATCACCAAGAGAGAATAAATGAGCTACATTACCCATCGCCCAGACCCCAGCACCAAGGAGAACTTGTGGGAAGTGGTGCATGTAGTTTCCGACCTGATGTTTGTCCTACCTACTGGGCAATACAGCCTTGGAGTGAGAGTGGTGAAAGGGACCATTGGCTCCTCTCTGAAAATTAGAATGGTTTGGGTTGGAAGGGACCTTAAAGGTCATCTAGTTCCAACCCCCCTGCCAGAGGCAGGGACACCTTCCACTAGATCTGGTTGCTCAAAGCCCCATCCAACACGGCCTTGAACAACTCCAGGGATGGGGCATCCACAGCCTCTCTGGGCAACCTGTGCCAGCACTTCACCGCCCTCACAGTGAAGAATTTCTTTCTTACATCTAATCTAAATCTACCTTCTTTCAGTCTAAAGCCATTACCCCTTGGCCTATCACTACATGCCCTTGTAAAAAGTCCCTCTGGCTTTCTTCTAGGACCCCTTTAGGTACTGGAAGGCCACTATAAGGTCTCCCCAGAGCCTTCTCTTCTCCAGGCTGAACAGCCCCAACTCTCTCAGCCTGTCCCCATAGGAGAGGTGCTCCAGCCCTCTGATCATCTTCGTGGCCCTCCTCGGGACTCAGTCCAACAGGTCCATGTCCTTCTTATGTTGGGGGCCCCAGAGCTGAACGCAGTACTCCACGTGGGGTCTCACGAGACTGGAGTAGAGGGGCAGAATCACCTCCCTCGACCTGCTGGTCATGCTTCTTTTGATACGGTTGGCTTTGTGGGCTGCAAACACACATTGCTGGGTCATGTTGAGCTTCTCATCAACCAACAGCCCCAAGTCCTTCTCCTGAGGACTGCTCTCAATCCATTCTCTGCCCAGACTGTATTTGTGCTTGGGATTGCCCCAACCCATCTACAATTTTGGGGCAGACTAACTACTCAGCAACAAAAGTCATCATCCACCGCTAGTTATTCCATTGCTTTTAAAGTAGAAGGCTGAGGGAAAGCAGTAATGTTCACCGGAACGTAACGCCCTGAGCTATCTCTGGCCCAGTGTTCAGTTAGGCAAAAAAAATTAAGAAAACATCACCCCAACTTGCAAGATATGGATGACTGGGAAGGTAACTGTCAAATGTTGAAGGCTACATTTGCCATTTCTTCCTCCTCACCTGCCCTTCCCTGCCAGGGGACTCAGAAAAATGAGGTTTCTAGATTGTAATCTGCAGAGAATTCCTTATAAACCCCTTGGATAGGTTTCAGTTTTTAACATTGTACTGAACCAACTGTTATTCTTCTGAACAAAGAAGCGAAAAAAATCGAAAGCTTTCAACTAGGTCATGCTAGTATTATCATGAGTGAGTGTGAGTGGTATCATTTCACACATACTGCATCTCTCAATTAAGGAAAATGCCAGACTTCTGTTAGCAAGACAGCTGGTGGTACTCAGTGACTAAATATAGTACTGTCATCACCTAGGAGCACAGCCAGGACATTTTAATGGTTGGGACAACTGATAGTTTGGTTTAGCCAAAACAATTTTTAATCATATGCTGTTATTTTAAATAACCAGTGCAAGAAATCAGTGAATGAATGTATTTTAAATATATTTTACAGATTTTATTTATTAAGTCAATTTTCAACTAATATGCAACTGGTTTTTTTTAAGAAATTACACATATTGTGTACATTTGGGATAGAAAAAACAGCTAAGTAAATACAGCTGGCATTCAGCTGATTCTCTGATTGTCTGTGTATTAGATAAAGTCCTTTAGACAGTCTTTTTATTGTGTGTACAGTCCCTTGATCGGTGGGGCTTGGATCCTCTGGGGAGTGTTTATTAGGGATGACTCCATTGCTCAGGAGACGCAAAGCCACAAGTACATATATGTAGCGCATCTTAAGCGAAGGCTGATCCAGTTCACCCCATACTTGATGAAAATGCTTCATTCTGCAGTTACAGCTGGTTTAGGTCCTAAATTCTGGCAGCTTCCAGTGAATTTACCTTCCTGAAAAAGTCTTTCAGGCCGAGGGAAAAAGATTTCTGGGTTCTCACCTCTCCACGAATGTCTCAAGCATTTTGTATTTTTGTGTTAGCGCTCTTTGTATATGCTGAGGACCAAGCCAAAAAAAAAGATACACAATTAGGTATTCCTAAGGATGAATGGAAACAGCTTTCTGCACATAATGCTGTTGTAACTTTAAGGTCCATAAGCCCGAGCCTGCCAGGTTTACAAACAAGGGCTGTGCTCATGTGTTAGCTGAGGCGCAGAAATGAAGTGTCTGTTTCTTCCCTCTTTCCAAAAAAGATTGGGTTTAGGTCTGCTTTAGCTATGACTGAGTAGGTATTTCAAAATATTTATTAACAGTTTTATTGCTTTATTTCTGCTGCCAGTTCTAAACAATAGGGGCCAGGAACACCAGGCTTGTTTGTACTTATATTAATCCCTGGTCGTCTGCGATGTAGACGCAGAGGTGTCCTCTGCAGCCAGTGGGTTAGAGGATGAGTTGTTAGTCCTGCTACGTGTTGAATGTGAGCTGAAAAATGATAATGCTAGAGAGCTTTCTCAAAACGAACTACCAGTGTGAAAACCTGATGGTTTACCTCTGTGCTAACATTAGCAACAGTTTTTTTCAGCATCTATCTTTCATTACCTTCATTAGCCAGAGCAATGAGGAGCATTTTGATATTAAGAATGAGTTGCAATCTTTTGTGTGTGTGTGTGATTAAAAAAAAACCGAGATAGAAGCTAGAGAGAGAGAAAAAAGCTTTAATGCATTGCAGAGTACTTGTAAGGGCAAGGGCTTTTTATCCATGCAGTCAAGATAACGTGGGCAGCAGCAGTGCAAACTTCCCTCTTGGTCTCTCGGCCAATTTCCCCTCCAGCCTCCCTGCAGCCTTGGCCCTGGCAGGACTGTGTGGCCTCGGATCCACAGCCGGGCGAAGGCTCGCTTCGGCAGGGCCACCAGCAGGCACGCCAGAGCTGATCCCTTGGCTCAGTCACTCCTTACTTCAAATATTAACTACGAGCTGGTGCGTCTCTAGCCGCAGACTGCAGTAAACAGAGAGGTGTGCCTACGCTTTGTTCTGTCGCTGCCGCTCTCCATATTGTTTGCATCCAGCCGAGAGGGCTCAGCTGAACGGGGAGCAAGCTGGTATTTTCCTGAAGGCAGCCAGAGCACTTCGTGCTTCTGCTGATACCTATCGACACAGCTTCCCTTCCTCAGGCCCTGGGGGAAACCAAAGCTGCATCAAGCTTTGCAAGGGAAACAAAGTTCTTCTTCTCTTCATTGCTTAATAATAATAATAATAATAATAATAATAATAATAACAACAACAACAACAACAACAACAACAAAACAACAACAACAACAACAAAACAATAATCATCATCATGATCATGATCATGATCATCATCATCATCTGGAGGAAATTGTGTTTTCTGCTGACCCAGTGCTGTTGCGCTGGCTTGAGGGGAGTGCCGAACCCTACGTGCAGCTCCTGACATCTGGGAAGCACCCAGAGACGTCGGCTTCTTCTGCTCTTTTCCTCTCTTGCCATTGCAGCTGAAGAAGATTCTGGAAGATTTAATATCAATGGTAGACAAGTTTTCCTGTTGGATTATTCTCTTGCTTGAATAGTTTTCAGACAGACATCTATAGCAAGGACAATGAACGTACCCTTCTGGAGAAAAGCATTATTTTTTCCCGCTCATTCACTCTTTGTTTGCTGGGCAGGTTTTTAGTTGTTACTGCTTTAACAGCTCCATGTTTGTCACAAAACCACAGCACTGTTTGTGAATGATGTAATAATTACAATCATAACCAATAAATCTACCCTTTGTGTGATGCTACTAGGCTTATCACTCTGGTTTTAACCTTACTGGAACTGATAACTTCAAAGTTTTAGTCAGTAAATTGTGATAGCCTTTCTCTTTTAATAGAGTCTTTTTCATTACTTCCATGCTGAATTTGTTATTTAAAATAACTTTTTTTGAACACAACAGAAAGGTATAACTGGGAAGCATTAATTTGTGCTTGAAAGGTGTATTTAAATTTTTTTCTTTAAAACGAACACAGCCTGTGACCTAGTTTTTATAAACAGAGAAAGCAATAAATGCCAGATCTGAAAAAGGGGATTTAGCTAGATAGCATTCTAACTTTCTAATTATTTTTTTAAATGTAAGAGATGATTCACCTATTTACATATTGCTAGAGGCTAAGGGGAAAAAAGCATTCATCCTGAGTTGAGTACAGAGAGTCTGCTTTGCCAAAAATAAAGCCAAACACGTTAATATATACAGGCCTTCTGAAAGCCTCGGCGGCACCAGGAATACACTTGAAAGAAGAGGAGCTGGTCTGGTTTGTCAGTCTGGCAAGCGCCAACGGAAAAGTCCATCATCTACCGACAAATACGTACCTGCACGGTCAGTCCTACAGCCATGAAGGGTCCGCACAGCATTTCCACCCCCAGGGCCGGAGCCCCTGTTAAGGCCTGAGCCCGTGTTGGCTCTGCTAGGGAGAAAGGCAGACGCGGGAACGCGGAGGAGAAATGCGCTGCAAAGATGATTTTTCTACATAATACTCAATTTGCTCAGCATGAAATTTTACAGGCACGTCCTGGACCACCCAAAAGCTGCAGTGATTAAGCCAGAGATCTCCTCTGTCCTTTACATGATTACTTTTAAATGTTCATTTGTTGCGATAGACTTTAGACTGTTAAACGTAGCCACATGGAGCGTGTTTGTAAAATACATGTGTAGTCTAAAGTATACATGCAATCTAAAGGCTTGCTTCTCTTGTTACAGTAGAGCTCCAGACATAAATTCCTTTTATCAGGAATTCAATGGTTAGATGAAGAAACCTCTCCAGAGTTGAAAACAAAGAATGATTAATTTAAAACCCTGAGACTTAAATGCAGACTTGTTCTTAATTTACTAGACTGAAAAACACTCATCTTCGTGGGTACACAGGCAGGCATACCTTTACAACTGATTTTTTGGCAGATAATTGGTTAACTCTTGTAGCAAAGGCCTTTTTGAAATACCAGAGAGAGATCACCCCATCAAATGGGTGTCATTTGTTTTATGGGGAAGGCGGGGGGAAGCTTTGGTGCATTTTCCAAGAAAAATTCCAAGGCTTAAGTGAGTATGTTCGCCTAGCAGTTACACCGACGTGAATCGACATATAAGCCCGTATGTGTAAGACAGCTATGAGTAGTAAAAGTAACAACTCTGGGCTATTAAGACATCTAAGTGTGTCTTTACATAAAAGCCCTAAGAAGCTGCGCAGGGAGTCATTATGGTGTATTATGTCAGGACCTTACTTACTCAACATGTAGAAGTCGACACTGACACCGTCAGCTGTGATGTCAAACGCTCGGAGGCTAGTTTCACAGGGCAGGCATTTGCAAAGAGTTCAGCGCCCACCGGTTCCCACGTAGGCAGCTAAATGAAGTGATGGAACTTTAAATGCTTTCAGCTTTCGTGGGAGCTGGTAGATGCCGGGTGGATTTAAATCGTAGGGGCTGAAGTCTTTTGAAAAACCCAGCTTTCCCCGGTGTAGCCGCGCTGTCTGCTTTGAGCTCCCAGAGGGGGGGTGGCGGGGGACGGACGGACCACGTCAGGCACCGGCGCCCTGCGAAGGTGGGTGCCGAGGGGGGGCTCTTCCGAGCCCCCAGGGGGATGTCTGAAGCAGGCTGAAGGAGCACCCCTGCGCTATCTGTAATGTCCGCGCCATAGCACAGAGTTAAGGAGCGAATTAAGAAAGAAGAAAGCTAAGGATTACCTGCTCTGGAAATGTCCTCCCTCAGATCATAAGGTAACACTATGTTTACTGTGTGAACACGGTATCTGCCACAGCAGACTCTTACCCTGAATGGCTTCAAACATCCTATTCCAGCACACATGAAAGCCAGCATAATTCACAGAATGCCTTTTATACCCTAGTCATTTTATTTTAAAAAGATGCAAACAAAACAATGTGTTAGATTACATTCTGGGACTGTTGTTCAGATGTTTTATGCTATTGCTTCAGCAATAAAAGGAACATTAAACTCCTGAGGCCAGACTGAGTCTAGCTATTTTCGGCGCCCCTGGAGTGGCTGGAGTGGAGCCGAGGCACCTGGCTGCTGGGGAGCCCTTCAGAAAGGCTGTCCCCCACTGCTGCCGGCTGGCCCCTCGCTCTGGACCGGCAGGTCCCCGTGGGGGCACAAACAGCCCCGTCGCTGCAGGGGACTGGCTTTGTTCGTGACGTTAGAGGGGGAGTCCACAGAAGGAAAAGCCATCAAGGGCTATCAGACACAAGGACATCAGCAATTACACGGCAAGGTGGGGCAGGTACCGGGGAAGCGTGGCTGTATGGCTTGCCCTCGTCTCCCAACCCTCCTCAGGTGCCCGCGGATGGCTGCTGCCCTACTGCTGGAGGCAGGACAGCAGGTTGGACAGACCAGCTCTCTGCCCACGAGTGCCCTGTCTGGTTTCTCACGCCATGATCCAGATGGGTGAGTGGAGAGGTCCCTGCATGTCGCCGAACTCCCGGGAGAGGCCAATCTGCCCGTCCCGTCCAAAGCACCCGGGCTTCTCACTTCTTGTCTTTCTGGTGGCATAGTACCTCCATGCTCAGCAGTGCCGCAGGCTTTCCAAAGACGAGGGTGCGAGTTTGCCCCTCCACCCCCAGCTGACCCTCTCAGTGGTCAGCAGAGTCTCCTGGTCAGCATTCGGTTCAAATGCTGTTTCAGAGTTCATTAAGTTCCTGTTTCCTCCTGGTCAAGTGCTTCACCTCTTCGGTTGTTTTCCCATCATAAGTCGTGGTGACGAAACTTCCTCCCCTGCCGTGCACAGGTAGGTACCTACTGTCTCAAGTAAACTCCAAATTTTAGATCCCAGCTGGACAAAAATATCTATGTGCAGCCTTGACTTAATTGCATAAGCTGCAGAGGAAACATCGCCACGCCTGGCATTTCTGTTGGCTGCATCTAGGTAGTTCTGTGCACAGCATGGGAACATCAAATTGCTCTTTGGTACCAACGTGTAATGAAGCCCCAGCAACAGTGCACTTCATACATCCTTAATTTGGGGACGTTTTAGCACCTGTATGCTGTACTTTGCAACTTCAGCGGTCTTTTTCTACAATTTCAGGGGCATACGTAGTAGAATGATACTGTGTCTGGCTGATTTGAGTGATAGATGTGTGATCTGATGCGTCTTTCTCATGTCTAAGAGGAGATAAGATCGAGAGAATTTTTCAGTATGGTACATTAGGATATGATTTCATGACAGTCCATCGCAGAGATTATTCTACAGTCTTTGCAAAAAACCATGGAAAGGTTTGACCCCCTGCAAATTAATTGTAAGTAACACAGAGACAAATGGATCTTCTGTAGGCAAAATAAAAAGAAACACAGGAATGATGACTTGGAAGAAGAAGAATTAAAGAAGATAAGGCATTTTATTCCTTCTCAGGCTCTTTCATCTTAACTGACATGCTAAGAAATGGGCAATCTGAAATCTATGATTTATTACCTTAGAAGTTTTAGGACTTGCCTTTTTTTTTCCTTAAGCTTTGTCAGATTTTAAACTTCCACGAGATTCTGCCTGAAGTCCTTTGAGAACTAACAAGCGAAATGTTCCAGTTGCAGACAGAGGCACATTTTTCACACTTCCCTCCTTCCCAGTGACTTGTTTTCCGTGTTCAGCCTCCTCAGAATGAAAGGGGGAAAAAATCTGCAGCCAGCAGTGTCAGTTCATGCTATTATTCTAGATACAGAAATGCCTTAGCCAGCATTTATACGAAGCTTGGTAGAGTGTAATAAAAAAAGACTGAATCTCTTACGACTTCCTTATTTTACTTGGTTATTTTCCCAAGTTCAGACAAAAGGGTGAGATCCATCTGACTTACGTCGAACTACATAAACCTGAAGTTTCTCACTAAGCTATTTGCCCAAGTCGTCCCCACAGTCCCATCTCCCCACAGATGGAGACAAATCTCTCCAGACGGTGATTTGTCTCCTGGGACTCCCGGGATGACTTGCAGCGCGGAAGGGCCACCTCTGCACTCCGTGCAAAGGACCATCCAGCTGACCAGCCTACATTTTGGATGGCTAAAGTTTGGTCTGATTTGTTCTCCTCCAAGTTCAGCTATTCACTTAGGAAAGGGGCGGGGGGGGGGGGGGGGGGGGG
>JAVKLA010000005.1:32955657-33027379 GCA_034782735.1 Sagittarius serpentarius
CCCCCCCCCCCCCCCCCCCCCCCCCCCCCCCCCCCCCCCCCCCCCCCCCCCCCCCCCCCCCCCCCCCCCCCCCCGAGGCCCTGAAAAGGCTGCAGCCTTGGTCACGAAAGCATCCCCTCCCTTACCAGATTGCCAAGGAGGTGGCTACCACGGTGTTTCCTGCCCCCCGCCATGGTTTTTCCTGGCCATGGTGGCCACCATAGTGTTTCCTGTATTTATAGATCTCTCTATATACGTATGAATATATATTTGAGATCTGGTAAAATACAGAAACCAAAGAAACAAAAAGTCCAGGAACAAATGGTGACTGAAAAAATTTGTGAAAGGACTGAGCTGGTCACTGCTCTATGGTTCGCTAAGTCAGTCTCTATACAAATGAATTGAAATTAATTTCCTGGTATGAATAAATCCCCCAAGTCTCATGAATTTTAGTATGAATGATTCTGAAGGCCTTAAAATTCAGACGGGAAGTGAATTAATCATTCTTCCTTATTTTCTTGTTGACAAAGTCTCCCTTCTCATCCAATCAAGGCGAGGACTGCACAGTGGGTTACTAGCTGTGCTCAGTGAATGTTGAGTAGCACCCATCAGCTGAAAGTTTGTCACAGAAAATATTTGGTGGATCCTTGAGTACGCAGAATGCATTAGAATGAAATCAGAATTTATTTGCAAGTGATTCACTGACTGCAGAAATGTCTGCATTTATAATGAGTAGTTTAACAGTCTCCACACACATTCATGGTTTATACAGGGCACATCTGTCATTTAATTAAAAAAAGGAAATATGAATTAAGTATATAGATTTGATCAAGCCATGTGTATTTTAGTAAGGTATTAGTACAGATGACAGCCCTCTCTACCTTGTTCTAGTACGTAGCTTAGCTGAGGAATATGGTCAAACTGACATTATTACTACTTCTAGCATGACCAGATCCTGTAGTCCTCACAAACGCACAGTGTATATGAAAGCTCAAGAAAACTTCATGTATATTTTTGTTGGCGAGAGAAGGGGTAAGAACAGACCCATACATGTGGTTTTGTGTTCATGTATGTTAATGAATATACATGCATATTTATCTTTATTGTATTATATAGTGCATCCCCGTCTAGTAGAGTATGTGTATTATTTTATGATATCTTCTCTGACTGCACAGCATTTTTCTTCTCTGCTTGTGACTGCATTGAATGACACACTTCCGCCTGAAGAGAGATCTGGAGTATGCACAGTCTGAATGCATCCTGAGGAGATTTTATTCTACCTATGTGGTAATCTGAAATGAAGTGTGGACAAATGTCTCTCCCAAAGAAAGCTAGGCAGGAAAGAGTGGAAGAAACGCCTTCATTCTCTTCCTCTCTTTTATAATATTTACTCGCCATCTGGAAGTTGTGAAGTGTTGTGACTACGCATTTTTTTACGTGATAACTTCAGTTCTTTTTCTACAGTGACTGTAATGATGTTATTGATACTGAGGTTACTGATAAATTTGCATATAACCTGATAATGCGGGACTCTCCTACCTGGAGATCCAATTCCTGTTGCCCACCCCTTGTCTTGCCCACCTACCTACGAATGCCAGCGTGTGCAAGCGCCTTCCAGACTCGGGCCAGCATTTATAGGTCAGGGCTGACCTTTGGATAGTCTGGGAAGGCACAGTCAGGACCCAGAGCACAACTGAGCTGCTGTGAGATGAGCATTAGTTCTGTGGTTAGTCTGTAATTACATGGCTGGTTTGTGATGGAAATTACCGGTTACACCGACGGGTTCTGCAGCCACTTGGGACCACGTTCATGGGGTTAACGTACAGTTCAGGTTCTTTATTTCTGTGTATTAACCAGCCTCCCGAAGTCACTCTGCTGGGGTGGATTATTCAAAGGACATTACATGTCCACAGCATGTGCATGTTCCGTATAATGGAACAATGAACATCCGGCGGGGGGGGACGTTATATGGAGGGCCAAAATCCCCGTTGGCACTGCTCCACGGAGTCATTAGTGTAACACCAGCAGGGAAGCTGAGCCCAGCCCTCGCTCAGCGGCTTGGCAGGCCACCTCACCATGAGGACGTTCCAGTGCTTCCAGGGACGTGAATTTGGAACAAAGAGTTATTCCAGCAGGACGGAGTTGACAATTGTTTGGTTTTTAAAGAGTTACCACATAATGTTAAAATAGTATCTTGCCTTAATGCGAAATCTTGATGCGGTGGTATCTTATGATCTATTAATCTGGGAAAAAATGTAAACCAAAAGATAATAAATGTAAACAGTGATTAAACCGCAAGCATTCCTCGGAGTAAATGACAATATAATTAAACTTGAACTCCACAATGCAGATTCTTTCAGTGCATAATTGAAATTGTGTAAGATGCTTTGGCAATATGTTTAACATTAACTTAAAGCAACTAATTTTAGGCACCAGGGTCTGATCTTTGTCTTATTGACATCAGTTGTGCAGCTCCCGCAGGCTGCGTCTGTACTATAGCTTCGTGACTTGCCCCAAAGACCTGCTCCCGGAGAGTCCCCCTCTGTGTCCTGGCTCCATGCTGGGAGGAGATGGGGCTGCACACCATGCCTCTCCAGACCCGGGGTCCCTTCAGACAAAACCCGAGCATGCAGGCGGCATGGGGAGCTGCAGGGTGACCTGCGGGGAAAGCCAGGGAGAAGGAGTGCCGGGGTGCTGCCCAGCACACCTTCCCGCAGCTGGCATGCCCTCCTGGGCACGTAAGAGTGGCCGTGCCATGTTCAACCAGAGGTCCATCTAGCCCTCTTGTCTGTCTCTGATACCAGCTGAAAATGAGTGCTTGGGAAGAGTATTAAAAAAGGCTAAGCATGTAGTGTTGCTCCCCCAGAATATCCTCCTACGCCTCTGCAGCCAGCAGGATTGGGACTCTGGGTCTACTCTGAACTGATGTACCAGTACTCCTTCCTGCTGGTCAGCATGCGTGCCTGGGAACCAGGACTCCGGCAGTTTTTGCCAGAAGGACGCCAAGCTTTTGCTTGAGGTCTTCAGCTAACGAACAGAAACTCCCAAATTTAAGGAGACTGGATGACAGTTTAAAGCTTCCTTCGCCTTGCTGCCTGCAGATAGCTTTCTAGACATCTAGGCCAAGGGAAACGCTTTTAAAGCCCGTGCTTCATACGCTCCCATTGCCAGTTCGAGGGCGCCAGCTTCTCAGGAGCTGTGGCCCCGCGCCGCTCTCGGGGCAGTGGAGATCAGGCAAGGAGGCTCATCCCACCGGCACTGCTGCACACCCGAGACCCAGCGAGGAAGGTTCCTCTGGCTGACTCGTCTGCCTCGCCCCAGCCCCAGCCGATAGCCTGAGCCCCTCTGAGGTACATGGGGCAGTCTTAGGACAAGCCAGGGCACCCCTGGCAAACCTGTAGCTGCTGTGACTACACTGCAGGTAGGTGTGCGTGCAGCTCCGTAGTTAAGAGTAAAATAAGATAGAACAGAATAGCCGTTGATGATAAGTGAGGAAAGATGGAGAAAAAGAAGACAGGTCTTCACTGAATGACTCTGGGGACTGACTACCTTGACCTCAGCGACTAAGAACCATCAACAGCCCACTGCTAACTAAACAGCATCAGTTCCATAATATTGCATAATTGTATAAACATAAATGATAAATAAATACACAAATATAAAGAAATATAGGCATAAAAAAAATTGCTCGTAGCTCCTTGCTGTGCTCTGGAATGAGGCTTCTTGGGAAAGCCATGAATTTGGGGTTTAGTGGGGGTTACAGGGTCGCCAGGCTGTGGTTCCCAGAGCATTTGACAATAGCCCCTGGGGAGCTGGCTGGTCACATGCTAATGGCTCCTCTTCGTTGTTTCCAGACACTAAATTACAGCCACAAGAACTGAGAGTTATATTAAGTGCATTCTTAGCATAGTGGTTCCTCATGCTCTTCCCATAGTGAGGAGAGACATTTTCTACAAGGACATTGTGACTGAGAGTAGCATCCGGGAGATCTCGGCCCAGGAGGCAAGCCGGGCATAAAGCTGTGGACCAAACTGTGAAAAATTCTGGAAACTTGCTTAATGCTGGTAGTAGTTCACATGACTGACACTTAGGCAATAGGGGTTTCCCAGAAGTAGGAGCTGGTGGATTTGTGAAGATGGTTCTTTCTGAATCCATCTAAAAAACCATTTTTCTGAGATAAACAAAGGGTGTACAAACATTTTTATTGAGATTCTCCTCCTTTCTACGCAAACCTGATTTAAACTACTGCTAGACTCATTGAAGCACATGCACAGGAACAGATCACAATTGAAAATAAACAAGCCAGCAAAAGTGAATATATATAGTCCTTTCTACCATCCCTCCCCTCAAGGATGGTTTTATGGCTGTTCAAATGCACACTGTTGCGCTTTGGGAGGACATTTAAGCTGGAGTTCAAGATCCTGGATTTGTCCACAAGTGGTTTAAACCTTTTGATAGTTGATACTCAATGTTACTGAGACCAGTCGGCATGCGTAGCAAACAGCTGGCAGCGAGTGCCAGCTACCTGAACTTGTTTCGCTTCCTTGCTGTCGTCACTGGCTTGAGAAATACCTTATTTTTTGGAAATTATCTTACTTTTTAAAAGAAGAGCAATTGACAGAGTTGGCCAGGGGACAAGAACAAACCAACTTTTTCTGTTAATGTTTTCCAAAATGGAAGGGAAAGTCAAGTAAAACTCTCTTTAAAGTTTATATGATTCAGTTTAAAAAAAAAGTCAGGTTATATATCTTCATGGCACAAATTTAAATCAAGTTACCAGTGCCATCGATCACAGAGGTACAGTTTTGGAGTTCTAACTAAACCCAAGGTAAAAAACTTGTAAAAATTCCTTAAGCAACTCCTGATTTTCAGCCTCAGATAACTAGTGATCCCTGCGCTTCCGACCCCCGCCATGATGTGGTCCAGCGTTCAAACAGGTTAAAATCACGCTGGTACAGTTTAGAGAGATGAGCGGTGAATTCTCAGCAAAACTTTTTATTGTGGAAAATACTGTGCCAGTTGCTTTTCTCAATGCGAGTGGGTACTTCTTGCTGGAGTATTCTGTGCGAACCCAGAATCTCTGTCAGTGCGGTCAGAGCCTGGAAATGGCTATTTTGGAGGCTTGGCCTGAGGTCCCACCCGCCGCAGAGGGTTGCCTTTTCCTCTCTTCTGGGGAGAGACCGAATTCCTGCTTTCTGCTGGCCTGCTTAGCTGTTTTCTGGCTGACGTATGCATACGAAGGACCAGATCCTGTTGAGAAAATGGATCTTGAGGAAACTTTAAAGAGGCATCTCTTCTTGAAGAGACGCTGCTGTAGCGCAGCGGCCGCCTCGGACACTGCGGGCGGCTGAGGAGCTGCCACTCGTGCAACCGTCCTGCCCTTAGCGCCGCAAAAGGGCTTGTTCTATATTTAGCTTGGAAAGGAGACGGCAGGGAATGTGGCTGCTGCGTATGAAATACTGACTGCACCAGGCAAGGCAATTAGGACACTTCATGAGGAGGCAGCAAGAAGTTTAAAGCTGAGAGGAGGCTGTACTTTTTCACACGAGAGGGTACGAATTTGTGGACACAGCTGCACCACGCTGTTAGCGCTCACATGTTAAAAGGACAGAAATGGGACCAGAAGAATTTAATAGTGGGGGAATTTGCAGAGAGGCTTAAAATGCTAGTCTTTCAGAGAAAATAGGTCTTGGCGAAACAGAAAATGTTGCTGCACTTTTTTCCCTCTTTTGTTTCCTGTTTTGCCCCTTCAGAGACTGGTTCCCAGGTTAGCAGGCTTGCTAGTCAGGCAGTGCCAGGGCGGCGCGTCTTATATCCCCATGGCGATGTCTGCTAAAATTCAGAGTAAGTTTATGCCATTTAACCAAAACAAATACCTGGGAAAAAAGGTAAAAAATGGTGCACTGGTTTGATTGGATACTTACAGATACTATGAGACTGAAAAACCACATACCAACCATATTGCTCTCGCCACAGTTTCAGCCGCAAGCGGTTTTATCTTTCCATTTTTAGGAAAGGTCAAGAAAAGTTTGAGTCACCTTTTCATAGGCCTAGGAGACAGCTTTTCTTCTCATACTTCCCAGCCACAACATTTGTCTGGATGCCCCAGCAGAGGGGCTGCTGAAGGGAAGCTCTCCCTGCCAGTCCATCGCGCCTGGGCTGTGCTTTGCCCCGGAGCCCACGTTTGTAACCCGGGCACGCTGCAAAGCTTTTCCCTAGGATTTGTTGGTGGGGGAAGAAGGAGGGTGCAGGAGGATGGGGCTCTTGTAAGCCAAGCTTGAGGACAGACTGGTTTCCCTACACGGGCGTTGGTGGTAGATGGAAGTGGGTTGTACACGATGCATTTTTTTGTTTTGGGGAGCTCATAAAGAACTATCCAGAGCTTGGGATAAACTTCTCTGTTAAATGGTCCCAAAATGCATCTAGGTAAATAAAACAGTATTTCTATTTTGCAACGTCAGTACCGGAATACTGCAAAGCAACTATCATTTCACACTCCTGCCAGATATTTTGGGGCTTTGTAAGCACATTTGCTCCATTCAGAGCAGCGTCCCTCTGTGCTGCTGCTTTATAAAAGAAGCATAAAGATGGGAAACATCCCACCCCAATCAAGTCATTGCAATGGGGGAAACTCCGACAGCGACTGTTCAAAAGAAAAGGACTGAACAGTTCAGCTGATGTCTTCCATTTGTATTAGTTTTAGGTACCAGTTGCTATGGCAGTAGAGGAAACTATTTCAAATTGTGCCCTTTTTAGATCCGCAGAATTCTTTTGTATTTCAGCAACACAGAGCGCGTTTATAGTTAGTGCCAGGCATATACTGGACATACTTTGTTTTGTGGCTGAGCAGTGTCCGGCTTAAGCTTTGTTTTAGATTGGCGGGAGAGTTCACTGGATATTTCATTTCTAAGTTATTTCTGCCTTTAAAACTGTATCCTTTAAAAAGGCCAAAATTTAAAATATAAGGATAAAATATATTTTAAAAATATAGAGTATTTTAGCCGTTTCCATTTTTACTCATGCAAAATATCCATGGAGTAAGATCTGCCTTTATAAAAGCTGCCAAAAATCTGAACTTTTTCAGTGGCTGTTTTAGCTGCTAAAAGAATTGAAGAAATTAATTCAGCCATCTGCATTTTTAAACACAGCTTACTTCTTCAGTCCTTGCTAAAACACTGTTCCCACAGAGTTCATTCTAAGTTACTGTAAAGATCTTCTCACCTTCGGGGATTTGCAGGAATCAGTCCAACACGTATGTTTTTAATGATTTTTTTATTAGTAGTAACTTACAGTCATTCACCCTTTGCTGCCTCCCACTTTACATAATGGCTATTAGGCTCTCACTGAGAAATGGTCTCTTAGAAACGACGTACAGAAAATAAGGAAGGAGGGCCAGCAACAGAACGCTTAAAGATAACGGTGATGAGGATGCTGAAAAAGAAGTCAGCAAGATAGGAAACAAGGGGATTCGGAGGTCAGCGGAGCGGGAGTGAGCAGGAAATGGAGGGAGGAACTGAGTGTCAGAAGCAGCTGATGGATTCATTGACTTGCGTTTTCTTAGGGTAATACTTCCTCCATCGATATCGAGGGCCGGGGGCTGCGTCGCCTTGCCTCTTAAACCTCCAGTCTGTGTACCTGACAAACACTGCCTGGTGACTCTGCACTTACATTCCTTCTGCACGTCTTAAACAGCTGAAAATCCTGGTTGCTCTATAATAAGGATGTAAAAACATCCAGGGACTAAAGGAGGAGAAACATTTGCTTCACTAAGTGACATCTAGAAAATCCAAGTATTCGCTCAAATCAGACCTGTTTACAACAAGCACGGGCCAGCTGAGGTTTAATTTTCTTTCTCTTAGGTATAA
Source organism: Sagittarius serpentarius (assembly GCA_034782735.1). NCBI lineage: Eukaryota > Metazoa > Chordata > Aves > Accipitriformes > Sagittariidae > Sagittarius > Sagittarius serpentarius. The sequence continues at coordinate 32,963,502 of JAVKLA010000005.1, forward strand.
TTATTTCACAAAAGTTACGAATCTTTCTGACAAAAGGGAAATGGTGAAGGTATATCCATGGGCTACTTGACTGCAAATCTTAAAGGCTTTTCATATTTTAGAGAAACTGGGTTTGTTTTAAAACCAGACTTGAAAGGCTGTATTTTATTAGAAAACTAACAATGAACAAAGGATTGAGTAAATAAAGCAAAGGAATGTTTTAGAACATATTAAGCCATTAATTTGCTAAAACTAGTCATCTGGTAGTGGGTAGAAAATGAAAAGTAAGTTTCCAACTTTGCGACATAAACACAGTTGACGCACATTTCATGCACATAGACAGTGCGTGAAATAGGTACTAATCAACATTTATTTGGGAATGTAACTGCTAAATGAATTTTTCAGAAACTGCTTGGACTGGATCTCATTAAATAGTCTTCCTGTCTGTTCACTGTGGGATACACAAACTGTAGCGTGTTCTCACAGCTGCCCAAAAGGAGAGTTTATAGGTTATGTAGTATTTGTTAACCACGTGCAAAGATCAGCTGTAAAACAATATGGGTTGAACTAAATTAGTAAAAGAGCACAACCCTGATCAAACTACATTGTCCTGTGTTCATCACCCAAAGCACACATAGAATCCATAAAAAAAGAGAGCAATAAATAAACCTTCGAGCAACTGGTACCATATTTGCAAATATAGTCTTCATATTCGTTCCCCTCAATACCCTCCCACAAAGCCTGGGACGGGCACACTAGGACCTGGTACTGTGCTAGATGCACCTTTCTTCTGCCTCAAACTCTGATACTCTGATAGTGGCTTTTTGCTTAATTTATTACCTTTAAATGGCCTTTGTAGGCCATTTACACATCCCTCTGATTCTGACAGGACAGGGTTTGAGGAGCCCCTTGTCCTTCTGCATGCTGCGCCTGGTCCCTGCTCCCACCCTGTCTTCCAGCGGTGCCCACAGTTTTCCCTTGGGGGAGATGTCCTCATGCTCTCTCTGCCTCCAGCGCTGATATTAAGCAATGTACAAAGGTACAAAGAGTGACCCAAACCTGTAATCCTGTGAAAACGTTCCCACGTTAACTTGGCAAAATGTATTTTGCATAAATGCATGCTGATTGGCACTTCTTTTATTACTTTTAAAATTTGTTATTAATAGAAACCAACAGTAGCTGTTCCACTGCCTTTGATAGCAGGCTGCTGGGAGTGTAACTGCTCAGGACGTCTGCTTACGCTTCTAATGTATTGTCACAAAGTCAGCTTTCTTTTAATCCTCTGCAATTACTAGGTATTCCAAAACTCACTAGAAGTGATGACGAATATGAAAGAGATCCTTGTCTGGCTCTTTTAAAATTCATACATGGGAATTATCTGATTTAGTTGATGTTAAATCTTCATTTGGAATCTGTTAGCATCCTCTTCAGAAATGGTTATAATTGGTATGCAAAATATTTTACCATATATATGAATCTGTCTTTTTCCCAACCACAAGGCCAGAAATATTTATTAAGTACTTCTGCCCTCTTGTACTAAAACTATTGTTAGGATTTCTTTTATTTTAGTTATACTTAAATTTTGTTTTGTCCTTAACCTTTTTTTGCTATAGATTTTATCTTGCGTCCTGTTTCCTGCCTTATTCACTTCCCACTGTACCATGATATTTGCTGCTGTCGACTTTCTTGCTTTTCCATTTGTTGTAATAATTTTGTGACTTTCTTTATTACATTTTCCTTCTAAGTTATTATTATTTTTTTAAAACAAAGCAGAACATCGTCTCTGTCTCTCTCAACTGGGGATTTTTGGCACTCCAGAGAGTGTACTTAAATTCCCAATTAGCGTGAGTATTTTTTATCTCTCAAAGAAAATGTGGGCTTGATGACAGAAGTACTGTTTAAGTACTGTTTAAGATTCATAGCCATGTGACCGGACCAGAGAACCAAAAAGGCACTCTCTGGCCTTGTAAGCAGTAGGAAAATTCAGGAGTACCGCACTTGGATCATGAATATAGAGCTGCATATTTGTTTCCCGAGCTTGCATTGATAACATTCTGCTGCAGCTGTTCCAGTAAAGGCGGCTGAGCCCTGTCCAGAGACTTGCACGCCTGCACTCCTTTGAAGCGTAGCTTGTCAGTAAAGGCTTTCTGTTAAGTGTTTCAGACATAAAACCTCTTCTGCCGGCCTGTGCAAAAAATGCATGAGTGCATTTTGTCCTTTGTTTTATTCCTTTTTCTTTTGCAAACAAGTGTTTATAATAGTCTTACACTAAAACCAGGATTTGTTACCTTTCAAAAAGGAACACCACTGATCTTGGGAGGCTGGACGACTACTGCATAGTTTTTCTCAGCTGTGCCCCAGTAATACATAGCTGAAGGGAAAGTCATGACGTCAAAGAAAACTGGCAGTTGCCAAGTCCAGAACAAACAGAAGGACTCACCTCTCCGTGTCCTGCAAGGTTAATTCGTAGGTCTTCATGCCACAGAACGCTGTGGACGATAACATTATGGACCTGTTCAAGAGAGGTTTTGATGGATTCATGGAATAAACGGCCATTATGTTGAGGGAAACTAGATAGAAAGACAGCATCTCTGATTCACAGAGACGCTGAACGCTGGGGATATCCTGAGAAAGCACCGCTTTCCGCTTGCCCCATGCGTGTACTCTTTTCTGGGCATCCACTGCTGGGCACTTTTGGAGACTCTTGCTGGGGTAGATGGACTTTTGGTCTGACCCACATGGCTGCCCTCTGCAATTAATCCTATTTGAGGCAACGGAAATAGAAGAACAAATTGGACTGGCAGCAAGGCTTGACCTGCACGTTTTTTTTGTGGAAGTACTTACAGTTCTGATAAACCAAGACTGAAATTAAAGAATAAAGGAAACACAATAACTCTTCCCCTGGTTCTTCTTATTGTGGTTTCATTCCTTTGTGTCTTGATGTGGATTCCAGAAAATTAATTGAGCATTAAGACCTAAAGAGCAGTACTTTTGGGGCTGATTATTGCACGCCTCAGCTGCTGTAATAAGGTATGAGTTAATGACTTTAACCAGCCGAAAAGTGCAACAATTTCCCTGTAAATTCAGTGCCTGGAGTTACTGCCTGATCACCTGTCTGTCGCTCAAGAAAAAGAAGGGATTGAAAAAGCAGAAACTTACTGCTATTGCGTTTAAGAGGTGTTAAATAAAAATAAGTTTAAAAATAAATCCAGATTGTTACACTTCCTGGACGTTACTGTCCTGTGCATGAGATACCTGGCAGTGAGTCAGCACAGTGCGCTCACGTCTGAGGTTTGGAAGCTGTTTCATAACTGAAGAGAAATCTGTGACCAATCTGTAAAGGCAGCCAGGCCTGAATCTGGCAGCATCGCAGGTCGTAATGCTGGTGTCAGATCAGGCTTGGCTGGTACAGGGATTGCTATCGAGCCGTATTTTGAGCACGGTCCTGCTTAGCTGTGTGTGTGCTTCTCGTAGGTCAGTCAGTGCTATCGGTAACTTTCCCTCTCAGCTCCGTTTGCAGGAAATGAGCAAAAATCCTGTCTGCTTTGAGTGCTTTTCAGTACAAGACAGAAAAAAGGGTAAGCTGAAATTCGGTGCCCCTCGTGTTCCTGGCACCCTGCCTCCCCTACATAGGAGGGCTACGCGGCTTTTCTCGTGTAGGCAGCTGCATTTGTAAAATGTTGAGTGACTGGCCAGGGAAATTTTCAAGGTTGGACAGGACCATCCCAGCAATGTGAGGGACTGAAAAGCTTATTTTTGGATTTCAGCCTCTTCGAGACAAAGGCCATCCTTTCATCTGTATTTTTACAATGCTTGCAGCAATGGTCTCTGCTCCTCATTGGAAACCGTGCCTGCTGTAATACTGTCTGTGTTTATTAATAGCAATAACAACAAAAGGCGGAAGCTAATGGAGACAAAGGATGGTGAGTTGCAGTAATTTATGTTCTTTTCCCAGCTTTGTCACATACTTGCTATGTGACCTTCAAGAAGTTATTTAATCTCTTTCTTTTTTAAAGTTCCTCCGGAGACGTAGGATAACAGCGCTTAGCAAGGGTGTCGGGAGGCTTAATTCGGAAGCGCTTGTGAAGCCCGCCAGTCTCCGCAGAGGGGATGTATTCTGTACGCGGCGGGGATGATCGTCCTGGTGGCAAAGGACCCGCAGAGAACGCGAGCCGGTCATCAAAACCAGAAGTCTCGTGTTGAAAAATGTCAGACTGACCCTTTCTGCCACCTCCATATAGTCTGGAGACAGGCGAGGTAAAACAAGGGAATTCCCGCCTGAAGCGACACCACAACAGGAAACATTCCCTTTAAGCAAAGAAAGGGAATACGGCCCCAAAACTTGCGGCAGAGTGGAAGAAAGAGCCTGCCCTGAGTACACAGGCTACCACGATTGCCACGAACCACCTTCTCCTCTCCTTTACACCTGAGGGGTCTCTCTGCCCTCTCTTTGCCTTTCGGCAAAGGCTGAAACGAGCCCTGCCGTTGGCCTTGACTCAGGCATTCCCAGCCATGCCTGGCCCTTGCCCTGCTAATTGCCATTAACGCAGCTCTTTTCAGCGGCAGCGGGGCCGGGGCGGGCGGCTGGCGAGCTCCTGGAAGCCGGCGCGGCTGCCAGGCCCTGTTATCTCCCAAGGCACGCCTGCGAAGGGAGCTGCCTGGGGACGTGATTTACGGCGTGAGGCTGAATCCCATCCCTTGTTCTGCGAGCGGTGTGGCGGTGGCGAGAAACACCACCTCCTCCAGGAAGGGATGGCTGGAGCTGGGTTCCTGACAGTGAGGGATTAAACCACTGACAGACTTGGATGTGATACAATCAAAACCTCCTTCTTCCCGTAACCAAGTCTGCAGCTCCGAGGATCTTATTTTAAAGTACCTCCAGGAGATACCGCCCTTCCTTTCTCCTGGTGTGTCCTTGCTGCAGAGCCCCGCCGTGCTGTGCCATGCAGACCTGGGCTGCGCTTCCTGGCGTGCAGCGCTGCTGCGCCTTTCCCAACGAACTCCTAAATCATGTCACCACTGTGAATTTTCTTTTATCGCTTTTTAAGAATTTTATTACAGAAGCCGGATCCTTTCAGTCGAAGATTCTGCACTGCAAACCCTCAGGGAGTCGCAGTTCCTCCTCTGAAGAGCCCAGACTCAAAAGTCCGTGTTTCATTTAGGGGCAGCCCCTTCTGAGCACATGGGGGCAAGAGCTGCCAGAAATGCACGTACGAACGTGTACCCCAATAAATGAAAGAAGCGTCACTTGATCAAGGGAGCAGATTTTGTGAGTGCATTTTACACCGTTCAGATGGTTCATCTGCTTCCTCAGATTAGCAGTAACAAGGAGCCGTTTAGATAGATGGCGTTGAGCCCCTATTTCAGCTAGCTTGTGAGCATTTTGCGGTTTTGTGACCCTCCTTGTCAAATTTTAGTTTTTCAGATCTATGTCTGAATTATACCTGTTCAGAGATCCAGGGCAATGACGATATATTTAGCATGTGAAATAAGTCAGGAAAGATAACAAAAGAAACACCGGCAGCAACAGTTAGCCACTTGCGTACAGTAAAAAACTTTCTGCATTTTGTTTAGCTTTTTCATAGTGTCCTGTGTCAAAAGCATTGCTGAATAGGAATGGCTTGGCTTCATGTGACAAAAGAGCTTCAGCATTTTATAACATTTGGCACGGCTTTCAGAGAAGTAAAATGCATGTCAGAGAAGGCATTTTCAGCTGGGGCATATCACTGCTGGATGCGCTGGCATTTCATTTCACTGACATGCATGCTATGTGCTGTTGAAATGCTACAAATTTCACTGGGGTTTGGTTTTTTTTTTTGGAACCTAATCCCTTGGTGACAGTAAACATGGCATATGAGAGAATCCAGATCAGAAGTTATTTGTGCATCACTTTACATCACCCCAAATTTGCTGGATATGCTTTGCAAACTGCGGGAAGAGAGAAAGTCACTATTTTAAAAGTCTACTGCTAATTGCTGCATTTTTCAGTAATGACAAACATGGATGAAATTGCAGTTTCGTGATTCTGGGCAATGAATATATTTAATCACTACAGTTGTAGGAATAAATACCAGACTAAGAATGTGATTGACCAGACAAGAGAATCAAGAGAAATCCACTGATTTATTATCTGCTGGAGTAACATTTCAGCTATTTGAGGAAAAGATGGTCCAAGTGAAATGAAAAAATAAAGCCTGCAACTTTTATATGAACAAGATGGCTATTTCAAGAAACCCATGCTCTATCCTGGATGAGCTCTGCCATATTTTCTTGCTTTTAAATTCGTCACATTTGTCTCAGAATTTATTTAATAAAGTTGCATTAAAGGGTTCTGTTTATCATTAGTAAAAAGTACATAAAATAAATTAGAAGTTCAAGAGAGAACGAAAGCTGTGTGCGCACTGAAAGATGTCTAAGTGACTGAATCACATAGCTAGAAGATTTTCCTGTAACAGACTACCTGACCTGAAACCGAATAAAGCAGAAAAGTTCCAGTTTTATTGAATCTTCTCATGGAAGACTACTTAAACCCTAAAAACTTTCTGCTTCCTGTATGCAACCACCCTTACTGAATGGAGAACGAAGAGACCGTAAAAATGAGAACTGAGTAAAAGTTCATAGAAGTAGTTTTTCAGAAGTGAAAGAAAAAAGAAATCCTCATTCAGTCTCACGTACGCAAACCAGAATTTCAAAATCACTGTGTGAACTTTGCGGTGAGTGCCCTTTCCTTTTTTCCAAAAGGCCTGTTTGGGCTTCCCCAGTGATGGTGTAGAAGAGATGTTTTCCTGATCAGCAAACAGTTTTCCTGTCTCTTTGGAAAAGAATGAAGCTCCTTTGCTCGGGGACCAGACATTTCCAGCCTATTTCAGGGTCTGGAATATCTTCAAACTCCTAACTGCTTTGTCAAATCTAAGTACATTCTTCTGGACCTTCTTTTGGCAGGTTTAATCATTACCTGGCTGAGTTCCATGTGGGGTTATAGAAATCATTTGATACCTTGAACCTGGGGAGTTTCATTACCTGACTATCACTCTGGTAGAAAACACTGCACAAGTTCTAAAATTTAATTTCATGCTCCATTCGTTTTTGTGTCACTGCCTGTTCTGTGACACCCAGACCTGCAGGTCTGTCCTCCCTTCCCGTCACACAAACACACGGAAAGACAGCAACGTCTGGATAGACATTTTAATCCCAACTTCCCAGCATCTGCTGAAAAACTCAGAATTAGTTGTAGCATGTGGGCGCTTGCCCTTCTCAATTATCAGGCAATGAGTAGGTAGCAGAGGGAGGTAGAGCTCTCTCCCAGGGAGAGAAGGGTGTCCAAAGGAACAACAGGAAGGCTTTCCCGCTCCCATGCATAGCTCAGCAGAGTGCAACAAAGGTAGCCACGGTTATACTGATCAATACACATTTAATTATTGAACCTTCCCGCCTGATGTTGGCCGATCAGATTAGAGAACTTTAAAAAAAAATTTCTTGTCAAAAGGTAGATGGGTAAGTTTCTCTCGGGATGGATGGATTGACCCTGAAACAAGCAGTAATTCAGACAAAGGGACATACATCATTTTTAATTGACGAAGGCTGGTCCCTGAACACGGTTAATCGAAGCTTAGTGCCAACTAATGAATCTGCAGTGCAACACCGTTGTAGCAAATTGGCTTGATGTTAGTGCTTCTAAACGACCACTTAATTGTTTCAGTTCATATAATTTGGATTTATGAATAAACATGTATTTTCCTTGCGGCTTTTCTAAGCCTTTCTTGCTGTGGTGAACAAAGTAATACTTCTTTTCAATTTTGGTACTTCCACAGTGTTTTGACTGAAGCACTGCTGGTTTTCTAAATTCTAATACGAATTTCTCAGGGTAACATCACTGTCACTACAAGGACTCTGTTTGCTGGAATCTGTGATTAAAAGTGCAAATGGAAAATATGATTCAGTGTGTTGTTTTTCTTAAACTCCCTGCTGCTTCTACAAGTTCATAATTTAAATCCTGTTAGCTTTATTTGAAAACATTTCTGTCTATGTAGTATGGAACAGCATACAGAAATATATAACAGCATACAATATTCTTTGGCAATGAAATGTCTTTGTCACAGTTTTTAATTAACTTCAATTAATTAACATTAATATTTTGAACAGAAATTCAAATTACCTAATAGTTGTCTGTTTATTCTTTTGCCATTTTTCTAGGACTTTTTTCTAGTCTTTTTTGCAAATTCAGTATCTGAAAAAAACAAATTATGATTCTAAAATGGTAAGACTAATTTTAAAGATATAAGCTGTCATGGACTGAATATGCAAATATCCTTGCTTTGCCCTAAATTGAACACTGACAGGAGAAGGTACAGACTAGCCAGCTAGCCTTGCAAGTCTCAACTTGTGCATTTTAGGTTTTTTCCTGGATTTTGCAGATTTTGCTGTAAAAAGTAAATGAAGCACTGATTTTGAAAATCTTGTTGTCTAGGCAAAAGCTGGTGATGATTCGGGTCACGTTACTTCCAGGAACATCCAAATCACACACTCGTGTTTTGTAAACTTCAGCAGAGCCATCTGCAACCTTTGGTCCAGGTTAAGAACTCACAAGCCAAAGGGAGCCTCCGCATAAGCAGCAAATGAGAAACTGAGCCTCGATGATCTGGGCTTTTAAGTCCATCACTTAACATTAAGAATAGAGTCTGGCAAAAGGAAAAAAGGTGTGCAAATTTTTTGTACACATACTGCTGAACAGACTTAAATGATGTTTGGCACATCGTTGCTTAGTTTGAAAGCTGAAACTTGGCTTGTGTATTAGAAAAGCACAAAAAATATGGGTGAGTTCATCAATTCATTTTTCATATGACAGATGTTGGAGATAACCTGTATGTATTAGTCATATTCCTTTATTGAAATGGTATGGATTTGGAATAAAAATATTTGGCAATAAGTAGAGCCATATGAATCAAAACCCTAAATATTGTTTGAGATATTTTTGAGTAAGACTGTGGATTCGAAACCAGTGTTTTTTGCTGGGAAGACACGGTAAAATGGGAAGTACAGGCACAGGAAAAGGTGGTTTTACATAGGCTTGAAGACCATTTTGAGGGCCATTAAAGCAGATGTTCAGTCCTGACAGGGTAGGATATCCGAAAAGTAAAATGACTGGTTTCAATTACAAATGGATACTGTGATTCAGTTAAAATTAGACCACGAGAAATCGCAGCTGCTTGAAGTAGGATAGCCAACTGCGCTCTAGCCCATCTGCCAACCTCCACTGTTTTCTTTCAGGGATAAAACAAAATACACATGAGATAAGAGAAGTTATTCAAGATAAGGAGTGACACGGTTCCTTTCCTAATCCGTCAGGGCCAACACCACTCCGCTGTGGCTGTCACGGTGTGTAATATATCCCTCTTTCCATCACACCCCTAAGTCATAGGTGTGGGGCTTCTCTCGCCAGGAGAGACGAGGTTGACCCCGTGGGGACCAGCACTGTAAGGTATTTACTCGCTGCCCTGAGTACGGCTGGTGAGACGGCTGCAGATGTTTTATAATTGTGTTATCTAATAAGGGTAAAAAAGAGCATCATCTGGCCACTCGCCCATCCCAAGAGGGTTTTTTTTTGAAGTTTATCTCTTGTCTGGGGTTTGTTTAGGGCTTTTTTGATTGCTTGTTTTCAATTTTGTTTGGTTTGTTGGTTTTTGTTTTGTTTGGGTTTTTTTTTTTTTTTTTGGAATGTGTGGAAGATATCTTAGTCACTTTATTTATAATAATTATCTTCTCAAGTGGTTTGTCCTACAAAGACTCCTTAGTCTTACTCTGAGGCATGGATGACTATATATTTCAGGAATTACACTGAAAAAGTATGTGCTGTATGTCAAAGGAGAATTGGCTTTGTGTTTAAAGTTGCAAGGACAGTGTTTGCACAGGAGACGTCGTTAGTGTGATTTCCCAAGGGTGTGCAAACCCTGCACTCACAGAGGACGCGTTGCCCAGCCTGCTCAGGAGTTGCACTGAATCAGCCCTTGCCTTCGCGTCTTTAAGCAGATGTTGCTGATGGGTATACGACTGCAGAAAGGGTCACTACCTTTGCAATGCGTATTTGGTTTCCGAGCTCAGAGTGAGGGGAAAGGCAGTTCTTCTACTGCTTGGAACAGGCCCACTTCAACCAGCTTCGGAGATTTTCGTAATTGTTACCAAGGAAGCTCAGGGAGTACTCAGGCTTCCTAATGAGCATGTTGAAAAACAAAACAAAACAGAACCCAAACCTACCCACAATACAAAGTGCTCTGAAAGGATTTGGGAAGAGGAGGATTTGTGTTACAGCTGGATACCAGAGAACAGTGCCGAAAGGGAAAAAGAAAACAGGAGCAACATCAGCATGGGAAGGGCTCAAATTAAAAAGTAGAGGAAAAAAAATACATAATTTAAAAGTGAGAAAGCGGAGGAGTCAGCAACATATGGAAAACTGTATTTTCCATAAATTAATGTGTTTTGGTGATATTTATTGCAAGAATATTATTAAACATTATGCATTAAAGTACACTTCCATGCATACACAGTTACGAGCATGGAGTGTACAAAAGAAAGCAGGAGGGTGTTGCTAGAAACGTCGTCTGACCGTTTGGAGAAGATGCTGTTCTGCACCTGTGTTCCCCAGCTAGACTTGCGCAAGAGCCCTAGGTGATCCTGCAGGGATTTCTGACATGCCCGTAACTATACCAACGGCAGCGGCGGCACGGCCGGCCGCTGCGCGCTTGCCCGTGGCACCCTTCCCGCAGCTAGCACCCTTCCACGCTCCCCAGTGAAAACAAGATGCTAGCACTCGCAGCTCATCAGCAAAAAGCACCCAACCCCAAAAACGCTGGAGAACAAGCCTCGGGCAGCTGTACAAACAAGGAGCTGACAACCCGTTTCTATAATGGGTGCTGAACTTGGTCGACCTGACCACACAAGCGGGACTACCGAGTTCAACGCTGACAGTAAGGGTAGAAGGAGCTATTACTGTCACCCTGGCAAATCTGGCTGAAAATGCCAACTACTTAGATTTATAGATACAATTTGAATGTGCTTTTGAGGCTCCTTCTCGGTTAACCTCAAATACAGAGAATCGAAGAAACATTTTCAACTACCCTTCTAAGGATGATTTTGACACGAGGGATCAAGGGCATGTCTGGTCTTTGAGAAAGCAAAGGTGTTTCCGAACACAGTTTTGCCTGGGGTAGGTGGAGCCTTTCAGTACATTAGAAAACAATTTTAAACCAGCTGGTTAGCAATAGGTTAGGGAGATGCCAGCCGCAAAGCTGGTGCAGGCCGAAGGTTCTGCACCGCCGAGGGGCCTCAGGATGTGGCCTCCAGTTTTGATTCAGATGGATTCCTGGTTAACAGGCGATACCATTTACTGTAAACAGTCGTGTGGCTGGTTGTCTGGCGGAGCCGCTGTCTGCAAAACTGTCTGCAAGAGCTGATGTATCCTTTATACCTTTTGTCTCCAGGTTGTGCAACACAATTTGTGAAAGTCATAAAAATCTCGGGACCGTACCTGGTGTATCGTAAAGGTAGCCACTACGGGATGGGGAATGACAACTAGGCTGCGGGAGTGGGTTTGAGCACTCTGCGTGCCTGCCAAGATTTCCAAGGGAAAACAACAGGCAGGCTTTTCAAACTTCTGCCAGCTCCTGCTCTATCGGGTCACTCTATTTATTTTTCCTTCATAATATCTTCAGTAACTTTAATAAAGCTCTTCTTATGACTAACAGCTTGAAGGGATCAGGATATTGGAGGAAATACAAAGGGAAAGACAACACTAAGTAGGCCCCTCCCTTGTTTCAGTGCTGTGTCTCAAATCAATGTATGCAATCTGTGATCTTTTAAATAATTACCTGGTGTTCCATTACCTACTCCCTCTTTGCAAACCTGTTTTTGTGCTCCTGCAAACCCAGATCCCACCCAAATGCTGCCAGGCTCATTCCAGGGTGTAACAGTAGCTGAAATGCTGAAACAGATTGATGTTAAACTTCCATTGATTACTGTAAGGTGATATATTAAGAATTATTGATACTAACACCAATGAGAATTAAGCATAGAAGAGAGTCCCGAGGACAGAGGGTGAAGGAAGGGAAGGTGACTTCGTGGCTGTATGCGTCCATGTGCACAGAGTGCTGCGGTACATTAATCTATTCATTTCAAAGCAGCTAAACTGGTATTAGTGCTTGTGCTTCTCTGCTGTTTTGAACAAAGATGTCATAAGCCAAAGCTAGAATAGCTTTTTGTGCTGTATCTCCATGGCTACTAATGTTACACAGGAGGTATAGATTTTACTAGTTAAAGAAAATGCCATTTTTTTCTAAGTAAGTTTAATCATAAATGTGCAAAAGCAAGAGATCCAGTCCATCAAAGGTACCTTTGTGGTTACGGCACATACAGCTCCTCGTAGCTCCTCTGCCCAGGGCTCCTGCTGTACTGTGAAAGCACAGTTCCCCAAAACAAATATTCCTGTGTTGCAAATGTGTGTGCTTGGTATGTGGATGGGAATTTAGGAACAGCCACAGATATCGGCAGAAATTGGAGACAGTGAAATCTCTGTGAGGAACCCCCTAATTGTTTACTCCAGGTCTTACCTTCAGCTCGGCACAATGTGCACAGCAGCACTAACAGGGAGTAATTGGTGATAAATGACTCTCTCTTCTGGCATCCATTTTAGCATGATTTTCACCCCAGAGCTGTGTTTTCAGTGTGAGCAAGGCGCAGCTCACTGGCTGATGACCCAAATGAACCCATCCTCCCACTCCTGACCACACACAGTCCAACCCCCAGCACTGTACCGCGTTGCTCAAGTGAGTTCAGAGACAAAAAGTCAGCTTCAACCGCCTATATATTGGTCTGGAAACGGGACGCGTGGCTGCCACAGGGCTCCCCAGGGCACTGTTCCCAGCCTACTGATGGAGGGACAGAGGCCCCCCATCACCTGCAGCCTGCTTGCAGCGGCGAAGCCAGGGATGGATGTCCCCTCCGGCCTCCAGATGCTCAACCCAGGTGACCTGGAGGATAGAAAAGAGAGCGGGCCGAGGCAGGAGGCTGTGAGCGCGCTCGGGTGCACCCGTGCTGGGTGCTTGGGCTCTGCTGGTGGCCATCCCCCCTCTCTGCTGACGCCAGGGTCCGGCAGCACCCAGGGTCCCCCCCCTCGCTTGCAAACAGGCTGTCACCGACCAGCGCAGGGGATGTATTTTTAGCGTGTTGGAGGCAGTCTCCTAGCTACAGCTTGAAGAGCTCAGCTGGGCAGGGGCTGGCAGTCCTCAGCCTGCACAAAAGCAAACACTGCTGATGAATCCTGGGGTTCGGGCCAAATCCTGCCCCAGGCTTGCTGCCGGGTCCCCCACTGCCTGCCTCTTAGCTTGGCTTTCAGGGTTTGGTAGAAATGTTGCCCAGGTATTCCTGCGGGTTCCTGGAGCGCGGCTGGTGACCGGGACTGTTTACATCCTCTGCTGAGCTAGAAATGGTCTTTTGTTCAAGTGCAGAGATGTACGCTCCCCGCTGCCAGGATAAAAGACGAAATATTGTTTATGTTGTATGTAGTAATCTATCTCACATCTGCCAGAGTCTGGCTTTATGTAAAGATGTGAAAGAGCATTCATTAAGTCCTCTTTAAGGGCAAGGCTATTAAAAAGTTATTTTAATTTTGGGCACGAATTCAGAATTTCCACTCTTTCTGAAGTTGCTTGTCTTCCTTAAATTGCTATCTGTCTCAGAACTGTTTATGGATAATAAAATGTCTTTAAAGATTCTCTTTTGTTTTGGAAAAACCTTGGAGATAATTTGTCTGGCATCTCCTGGATGTTTCGCAGACGCTGCATGGTTGTCGTTGGGCTGTTACTAGGATGACTGGAAGTCAGGCAGGGTTACCTAAGCCTCCAACTTTCTTTGTACTACTGACACAGGCGATGTAACTGCTGCAAAGTGCAGAGCACCCATGTAGGGAATAAAAGCCGAGCATTAGAGAAGACCGGGCTTTGAGACTGATCAGTTCTTGTTTGTGGGCAAAATGTCTAACTGTGCCTTGAATTAACCAAGTTAATTTCCCCCCCCGCCTTCCTTTTGCTCTTTGGAAAGCCTGCACTTGCTCTCTGAGAGCTAAATGACTTTTTCCTAGACTTTACTCTGATATGCGCCACGCAGGAACAATGAAACCTCTTGTTTAACTTTCAGGAAAATTCCCTGGGGGCCTGGACTTCTTTTGCTGCTGCCATTTTTTCCATTTGACATGTACAATTTCATCTTGTGCATGCACAGATCTCACCAACATTTACTACAGTGTGGGACAAACTCTGAATTTGCACTATTGCAAAAACGTGGGATGGGTGGAACGTAATCTCAGACTGGGGGGTGAAGTACGTGTACATACCACGACAACCTGTACCATGCAAGGGTTTGTATGGAACAGGCACTGGTGGTGTAGTCCAAGGAGTTTTCCTGAAAATGACTTCCCTCTATGCTTTCACCAAGCAATCTTTACTCTCCAATTGCAAGGAGTTCTACATCTCCAAGATAAAAAGTGAACATTTATCAGTGCGATTTACTCGATTCCCATACTACTAAAAAAGAAGGAACAGAAGCCCTCTACAACAAAAATTGGACATGGTTATACACCTTGTATAGGGGCTATTCATAAGCTGATGAACAAATGTGTTTTGAGGCTTCTATTTTATACAGCTTAGAAAGAAACGGAGTCTTTTCATGTCTTTTACAAGTTTAGGAGTTACTTTTAACAAAAAAAAAAAGAAGAAAGAACATTCCTTCCAGAAAGCTTGCATGCATGATTACAGCGAAGCTCTCTTATAGGATAAATATGGTTATGTCCTCTTCTCCAAGCTGTTTCTTTCTGTTTTGGTGGAAATTAACTGTTATAACTCTTACACTCAAAAAAAGGTGCTTTTTCGTATGCACTGGAGCAATCCCCAAATTCGCTGGGAACAACTCTAAGGAACACAGTAAGGTCATGGCGCTGTGGCCTATCTAACACCATATCTAATGCTGTAATCTCATATTTCCCCCTTTCCTTGAGTAAGCCTAGCCCTAAGGTGTCTTCCATGGAGTCAGCTGAAGTAGGAAGTAGTTTCCCTTGTGACTACGGAGAATTTGAAATCAAGCTTGTTTGAGATAAACACAAGTTTTCTGTGACATCCAAATGTCTCTACCTTTCTCTAGGCAGAAATGATGGACGAAGGTACTGTAGTTGCCACAAACGAATTTTCAGCCAGGCTGGGTCTTCCCAAATTGCAGTATGTGCAAGAGAGGAAAGCAGTGCGTTGCTGGAGCATCCTGTCCAGCTGGGAGCTGCTGTAATCTTCAGCAGTGGCATGTAACCGAGAGACATTTGGGAACACTTGAAGTGAGCAATGAATCATGGGCTGTCGTGTATAATTATATGTCACTGGATAACGTAATGTTGGTGTTGGAGTGCATGTGGGCCAGGAAACCTTTGCTGGAATGGATGGACTGTAACAAGACTATAAGGGCCAAGAGACCCACTTCTTCCCCTGCTGAAGTTTTCAGACTAAGGCTGGAGGTGCCCCTGGGGAGCGTGCTGCTCTTGCCAGCACACAAGTCATTACTGAATGGAAGGAGGAGCATGAATTTTTATGGCCTGTGCTATGAAGGAAGTAAAATGAGAAGATCTAACGGTCCTTTCTGGGTTTTAAATCCATGAAAACATATGTGGTGTCATGAGAGCCTCCCTGCTAACAGCAAAGCCTTTTCCCTTTGGTTCAAATGGCAGCAATCGGTTGCTACTTGCTAGATGTAATGCATTGTTTACTTGTCTCTAGAGGTATGCAACTGATGTATTATTGTGCTTTGTTAATTTTATTTTCTCTTCGTACTGTCACATCTTTTTTCCCTGAATTGTTTCTTTTATAGCTTTACTAAGTGCCGCCTCTTCTGGGAAATAACTCTGTGTTTGAGGCTCAGCCCTTCAAGGTGTTGAGAGCTCTGGACCTTCTCCAAGAAAGCTCTTAAGAAAATGGTCAGCTTTAGGTGTACAAGTAGTCTGGGCTAAGAAGCACCGTGTTTTTAGATGGAGCCTCCAGAGCATAGTGCCCACTTTTCCAGAAATCAATTGATTTAAACATATATAATGTCATTATTTTGACACTTGTCTCTTGAAGGTTCCTTCAAAGCACCCCTGAAGTATTAGGGCAGCCATGGAGCGCTTGTTATTAACACACTGTTGATTAGCTGTGACTCTGAAGTGGTCAGGGTGGGGGGGCGGGAAGAATCAGAAAAAAAAGTTCTGTTACTTGATTCTGTATTCAGATTTTTTCAGAAGAAAAAATGAAAAGCTCAGACTTTGGATGTTTATCTTTTTTAGACATCCGCAGAAATCCACATTCCAGCTAAGAGATAAAAAGATATAACAAGAACAAGAAGAGGGGAATAAAGAATGTTTGAAAAGAAACAGCAGAGCCTGGACTGATGTATTTGAGCAAGAGCTGATGTTAGAAGTTTCCATGTAGAATAAGCAAAATAAAATGTCATCTCATGGTTTAAATACTGCCAGATGATTCAATATACTTTTCACAGCATTCTTTTACCATGTGATATTCTCTTATGTTTGTTGAAGTCAGGAAATGAGAAACTGCTTGAAAGGGAAAGGTTAGGCCTTGTGTCATTGTATAATATATGCCCACAAGCCCATTATATTAACAGAGCTGCTTAAGGTAATTCAGAATGGAAGATGGAGTCCATTTCTACCACAGTATATTCTCACCGTGATCTGCTGACAGCAATCAGTGTATCATACACTTGTTAAATTAAGGTTCATGAGGAATGGAGCCGATGAGGAAATCGTATTTTTTCTTGGGAAAGTTGACGTTTGAACAAAAATTTTTAGCTCCAATCAGGATGAAAAATCAAACACTTACACATGTTCATTCCAGCAATCTGTTAAATAAGACATAAAATGTTGATTTGAGGAAATTAAAACATTGTATGTCAATATTTGTAGAGTTTTCATTTAGATTCTGACTCTCATGTACAGTTCTTAACGGAATTAGTTTGAAGTTCTGAAAGATCATCTGCACCAAAGATTGTTATATTAAAAATGTTGAAATTGGACATTTTGATAATTTTTTAAATAGGCTTTGGGAACAAGTAATTTGAGAAAAATGACTATTTGCAACAGATGCTTTTCTTTTCAAAGCACAGGTATTTCCTAAAGGACAAATATTTTGTCCAAAAAACTCTCAGCCACCCATAACGATGAATTAAGCAATACATGTTTTAATTACCTTGCTGTTTACTTTCTCTGTAGTTTCCCAGATTTTAAGGAAACTATTAAAGCAAGGGTAGAGAGGATTGTCTGTTCTGCTTGCACTCATAAACCTCAAATACTGTGGTCTGCTCCGATGTCAGCCTAGTTCAGATGTTCTCCTGCCTGCCATGTTAGAGGCTCTGTTCATGACCAGAGGCACATACAAGGCATTAACATATCAGTATCACACATAGTCTGCACCGTGTGCGGAAGGGGCTCAGAGGGGAAGAAAGGATTGTTCCCTAGCTGCATTTCTTCAATTCACATGCTTGACTGTCACTTTAGATGGGAAAATCCAGTGAAATTTGGTCAGTTCTGGTTCTGGTTGGTATAAAAAATTGTCTCTTTTTCATAAATCTTGTGATGTTCTCGGTTATCTCTGGGTTCAGCAACAATTCTCATCCCCACCTCTAAATTTAAAAGGTTGAAAGGTGCTGCCTCTTTCTTACTCCTTTGGCTTTAAGATGTAATTCAAGAATTAAATGTTTAACATGCAGTTTACAGGAAGAACTTTAAATGCACATGAATGGTCTCTACCGTTAGTGAACGTGAGGTGGAAAGTAGCGATGAATTGTAAGTGAAGGGCTTGGGCTTAATAGGATTTTAAAATCCGCAGAGTCTGGCCTGACACATGCAAACATCTTGAGGCAATCCATTTTTTAACAAACGCTGCCAGTACGTTCGTTCGCTCACCTTGGTGCTGCGTTGCTGTTGCTATAGCTGCCGAGGCAGAAGCTGGCTTGTGGCTGCTTTTTCCTGCGGCCGGCAGCCCTTGCCTGCGGGCGCTGCTGCCCGGCGGGGGCCCAGGCACCCCACACAGGCAGGCACCCCTGCCCTCTCCCATCATCCTGCCTGGGGAGGGGGCTTAGGGGGCTTGGGTTTTCCCCGTGGGGGGATGGCAAGTCCCCCTGTCCTTCTGAAAAGCTCCCTGTGCCACCCCCAGACCCTGCAGTGGAGCTGGGCAGGGGGGAGCTGCGCTGGGTTCAGCCCTCGGGATTTCACAACTTGCCGTGGGCTCCTTGATGGTCTGTTGAAACCTGCTGAATGCGGGCCGGTAGACTACCCTCCGAAAGACCTGTACTTCAGCGTGTGCTTTACCTAGCAAGGTGTCTCTCCTTTCCCCGAGTATAAGCCGTAAGCACTGGTACATGGCAAGCAAGCAGATCAGGGTTGGAAATGGGGATTTTACCAGTCTGGACTCATCCACGTTTATTTTTTTACCTCTTCTCTTACTGCATTATTCACATCTACGCAAATGTGCTATGCTGTATTACTGCATTTAGCACATCTTTTGTGCGATTTGGCAAGGATGCGGGGTGTGCTTACATTTTCCCTACAGATCTGAAAAACTCTTTCTGTGTGCTAACAGGGCAAGCTAGCTCAGCTGCTTACAGTGTGAAGGCCCATCTATAACTCAAGAAGACCAACAAGAGGTGTTTCCTAAGAGCTTTTTAGTTCAGCACACTCCAGTTTGTGTCTCAGAGGGACCTGGAAATGTGCAGTTACAGTCCTGTAACTCTTCCTTTACAGAATCATTTCTGCTAGGGCACATGGCTTTCTTGTTAGTCTTTGGCTCTCCTACAGGACTAGGACTTCTTCAGGCTTTACACAGCCTTCATACATTTAAATCTTTCAAAGTGGTGAAAGGAGAGAAGGAACTGTTGTGGACTGTGGTCATCTTTGTAACTTTCATTCCAAATACCGGAGAAGATAGCAAAGTCCACAGTTTTTCTATGCTGAGGATGGTAAATAATTCACTAAAAATATTGGAAATAATCATAACCCACTGCATTTTCCAGACATGACAGAAAAAGGAAGGGACTTTCAAAGGCATGAAGTACGAGCTCATTTCCATGATCTTTTGACCATAAAAGAAGAATGCACATGTGAAACTGTTGCATCCAGTCTGTCCTCTGTTGGCTGCCCACTGATTTATGCAAGCACATAAATTACTCAGCCTCACAGGACTGTATATTGTGTGGCCTCAAGTCAGCAAGACAAACAAGTACATGCCTAATTTTAAGCAGATGAGTTGGTCTTTCGTGAAAAATTAGAATTAAGCATGTTCTAAAAAGAACTGAAACATACACATTGCTTCCAGATGAGTCTCCTTACAGAATCCCAACATCCTGACATCTGAATATGCTGATGTACCATACACCATCCCAACCAGACCCAATACAGTTGGCTTTTCAACAGAAATACGGGATACCTAAAGTATGGTGGAACCATTGTCTCAGGATGGAAGAAGCTGAATTAGTTGACAGGCTTCTGGATTTTCTATTCTGGAGGGCAGCAAAGCAGCTCAGGGAACAGAATTTATTCAGTTTTCCAAAGCAGTTGACTTCTTCAGCCTGTGTTTCAAAAAAATGCCTTTTGAGTCTTCCTGTCAAAGTCTCGTATTAAAATTTTATTTCTCCTGTCAAAGGCAATAATTCATATGGTAGCAAGCCACAAACATTGCCTCATAAATGGCATTGTGAAAATATGTAGACAACATCCTACTTCCCTCAAATCAGGCACGCTAAGGACAACAGCTGCTGCCTTTCTAGCTTGGGGAGCAGGTGTTTGACCACCTACAAGCAGGATGTTTTCTCCTTGTATGAAAATCACGCAGGTTTACTCAGCGATGCCAAAGAATCAAGGCAATGCAGTAGTCCAAAAATTAAAATGCTAACAGTCTTCCACTTACTGCATAACTTGGTCCAGTGCCACGGAAAAATACATCAAATTAATAAAAACGGAACAAAGAGTTTTGTCCTTGTATGTGCTTTTGAGGCTTTATGAAGCCACCTTTCTTGTTCTGCTGTTTGTTTATTTATTTTATGGCTCCCTGGAAAAGTCTATATGGTGAATAATTAACTTGGGAGATCTTGGAGCCTGGCATGTCTGAAGAAAGGCAAATGCCTCTGAGCTTCCTCCTAGTTTAATGGATTCTAAGGAAATTGTTGGTCCACTGACAGAACAGTATTGGCCCAAACACTTGATTTTGAGAAGCATAAAGATACTATTTGGCAAAAAACAGAGGTTTTTTTTAACGAAAGCCATTAAAAACTTATGACAAGAAAATGGTAAATTAAATCTCCTGCCTCAGTAAAATGGTAGCAACTGATAGGAAGAACTGCAGGAGAGCAGCAGGAGTGGATAGAGGCAGAGTCCAACAGCTGGAGCAAGGAAACATAAAGCATTTAGTAGGCTAGCCTAAGGTGGGAACCGAAACTTGTTCCTTCGTGGCACAGATTGACTGGGGCTTAAGAAGAGGAGCGATGGAGCTGCTTTCACATGTTTTCTATCTGGGGAGGAAATATATTCACGAAAGACCCTTAGCTTTTTATTTTGGGAACTGAAAGAAGATCAAAATAGACTATATGCTTAGTGCAGACAGTACCAGTGTTTGATGAAATGGCTGTAAACCTTTCAGAATTTGCTGAGGAAATTAGCAGGAAATGAAAAAAACCTCCTCCAGTTCTAGTTTTACCTTTCATGACATTGTATTATACTATCCAGTTTTAGTACAAAGAAATCATGGCTTAAGTATTGAAAATGGCGGTTCTTGAAATATCAGGGGAAAAAAGCTTTCTCAAGAGCAGGTAACCTGAAAGAACATTTCATACAGGTGTAGGTGCTCAGAGGAACTTTTTGTTTCACATAATTAAGTCTGTAAAGTTCTCAGCCACTTTGCATTTAAAATAACTGTTAACATCCAGCACTAACAGCCAAAGTTCTGGTTTAATGTAAGGCTGATCCAATGTTCCCTAAAATCAAGGGGTTTCTCTTTATCATTGTTAGCAATCTCCATCTGATATATTTTTGTCTGTATTTGCGTTAGTGCTTCAAAAGGTGTGCCACGGTTCTAGCAATCATGCAACTGAAAAGAAGAGAAAGCTGAGACTTTGCATGTACTAAGCAAAAAAGCGTTAGCTGCCTGAAGTACCCTCCTCACCCCAGCCACGAAGTGACCAGTGAACTGGTCTGACATGTGGCATCTGTCGCTCAACACTGGCTCTGATTGAAATAAACACAGTTCTTCTAGAAGGTGAGTCAGAGGAAAACGGCAGCTGGGACGACTTTTCTCAAGGATAAGACTTGCATCTGCTCAGTGTGACGCTTTTCTCCTGACTGCTATTTTGAATGGCCATCTGGCGCGAGTCTGTTCCAGCCACGTACATGTTCTGAGAGTTTCTCCATCTACCTCCAGTACTTTGGAGACAGAGGCTGCACAAGCCAGTGCAGATACAATCTGGGAAGCAAGCCTAACCATATTGCAGTTGAACATCACTGCATCTCCAAAGCAGCCAAGAGAACTGGCTGAAGAAGCGGTTTCCAAGACACCAGATGCTGTTGCAAACCAGTCTTGCAGAGCTCGTCATTTTATTTCGAGAGCTTGTTTCCATCCTCCTGCAACAGGCAGGCACAGAGAGAGGGATGGCCAAAGTAAGTTGCAACTCTGCTCTATGAGAAGTGCATGTAACGTGTTCTGCTCTTCAAAAACGAGATGTCTTTTATTCATGACAAATGTGAAAGCTCTCTCCACATTTTGGTGTTTGTGTCCCTTCCTCTCCTGGAGTCATTGCAGGAAAGAGGTGCCAAAAGTTGTTAATTCTTGTGATGTGACTTTCTAGCAATGTGTTTTTAGCTTCAGAGCAGGAGATTCCCAGTTTCAAAGCTGCGCTTGTATCATGACTCCCTCCTAGTCTCCTAGTCTCTCCTCTCCTTTCTTAGTTCACCATTTCTTTCATCACTCTGCCTCCTGTCCCCACCCTACAACCTCCTGTCTGCTGTATTTTCTTTAAATAGTAACTTGGAGCACTACAACACAATATACGCTACACCACTATTCTTGAGGATCTTTGTGGATGTGTAACAGGCTTGTATGTCTTCCCAGCTATTTTTTTAAATCCATCCTCATCAAACTAGGGAGTAGCTGCTACTGACATATAATCTGTTCTTCATCTCCTTCCTAATACTGCACCCAAATTCCTTGGCAGCTTGCAAACACTTAGTGCTTGTTTTGGAATGTCTTTGATCACTGAGTTAGGGCCAGGACATGACATTCACAGCTAAGCTGTGTACCTTCTGCACTTGCCTTTTCTACAGCCACAGTGATGATTTCGATCAGTTTTTAAATCCGGTTTGGTTGTGTTGCCCTGAAGCTGTTGATCAGAGAGTCTCCGTTCTCTAATATCCAGCAGCGCCCATAGATAGTAATCACCCCCAATGCGGGACCAGAGGAAGAACAGTCCGTTTTCTATTAAATGAAAGTCTCCAAGTGCTTCTTGGTATTGCGCAATAGATTGCAGTCTATGATTTCAGAGCTCATAGGCACAAAATCTTCTTGGAGCAACAGCCTCAGCTGTGCAGTCCTGCTTGGTCAGTTTATGTGGGATCAGAAATGCGGTAGCTCAAGCTACCAGCTGAACGGAGAATGGGCAGTTAAATACCTGTTTTGCCATTACTGATTCCTCCACCAGCTTTGTTCAACAGGTTTAATTCTGTATTACTCAGAAGAATTACATATGCATAAAATGAGTTTCTGTGGTTTGGGAATCAATTCCCTGATTTCTCAAAAATCTTCTTAATCAGACACACATTTCTCACATTATTCTAAATTTCTTTAACCCCATTAAAATGAGGTTAAAGCTGACTTATTTCAAATTTTATTAGCATCTAAGGAAAAAACCTGTCTTACAGTTTTTATAATAAAGAACTGCTTAATGCCAAACTAGGTGAAAGAGTTAACTATGCATAAGCTATTTTTTGAGAGTGTCATGCTTAAGCTTTCTTTAAACAGTTTTTTCATTGTAAAATTCATAAATAAATGCCCTATGACTTTATGATAATAATTTTTATTTTCCCAGTAAACTATGGGAAATTATATTTTTCTTTTCTGCTGTGGCATCCCTTTTTCCTTCTCATGTGTAGCATTTCCAAATAAATATAGCAGAGTAATCAGTGGATCTTTAGAAAATACACAAAGGACTAAAACAAACACATCGATGAACCATAGGCCTGTTGGTCTATTTCCTGCTCCACATGATATTTTTAGCACTCATCAAGCTTTCAAAAGTTAATTGGAAGTCCTAAGTGTTTCCCTAATTTCGGATTTCATTCTCCTGATGCAATGAGAACAGTGAGAAACAGAAACTCCGCTTAGCTTAGCACAGTGGGATATACAAATGCATGTATTTAAATAGGTGAACCCTCAACCTCAATGTATTTAAAATCAGTTTTCTTTTAATGTAATTGCAAATAGAAACTAAACAGATGCAAACCCATGCAGTACAAAATGCAGCAGTTCTGTGAGTGGAAGACTGTTGACTCCCTCTTTGGCTGTTCATGGCATTCAGACCTGGAGTTGATGGTATTGTATCCTTAAGCTATTAAAGGTGACTGATAGCAGCAGTATGGCTCTATAAGGGCTGGGCATTGAAGGAGATGTATCAGATCCCATTAGCCAGGGACACAATGCTGGAGCCTGCGGAAGCTCAGGGGTCTTGAGCCTGGTTTGAAGTTCAGGGGTGCTGTACTCCTCGGCTCCTAGACAAACCCCTTTCTCCAGTTCCTGCCCTCTCCCTTGTCCCATCTGCCGCTTCCCCTTTCCTTCCAGCACTCCTCACAAGACCTTCTGATATGAGGCAGCTTCTTCCTTCTCCTTCAGGAAGCTGGAAGCCATCAGGAAAAGTAGTGGGAGCATACAGGAGAGTTTTCTCGCATGTGGTTTTAATCGCTGGGTCACACACCCTTGAGTGCCTGCAGGAGTAATTGCAGGGGAACAAATTCTTGTGCCTTCCCACCCCATGATGGAGCATGCTAAACAGACAGAGATTCTTGGGGAAATGCAGGCGCCAACCTCTAAGACGTGATCTGTCATCAGGGGCAAACAGAGAATTTTCACAATTTGATATTTTAACCAAATTTGGGAAATTTCCCAAGGAATGACTAAAGGCAAATTCTTAACGCCAGGATCTTATACACACAGCCCTGACATATTTCAGATCCCAGACCCAAATCAGCAAGACACTGGAACTTCTCCGATAAATACTGTTATTTTTCACATGGGTAAAATAACATTATCTCCTTAATGTTATTCTGAAAAATGGGTGAACCCTTTCAATAGAAACTTTCAAATAAAATTCAGCCTGTGATAAATGTTTTTAGGCTCTGTTCTAATGATTAAAGCTGAGCAAAGTGAGAAGGATTTAAAACCCGGCATCTTAAAATTTTGAAGAGTTGGACATCTTTAATTACAGGCATTTTTACCTGAATTCCTTGTAGCTACATCTTCTGCTCTTGGTTTTAGAATGATAATCATCCTGTCAAAACTTCTTGATATAGAGAAGGAAAAAGGGTGCTTATACAATAAACACGATAGATACTTACCCAATAAGTGGCATAGTTACTCATCTTACAGTGTTTTCACCTTCTTTCCCAGCCGATCTTCCTCTGGTTAATTCAGAGTACCTACTCAAAGTAGCCTTCAACTACAGAGCTACAACTAGTTCCCATGCTTCTGCTTGACAGTCTGTAGCTGTGGGTTAACCCATCCCAGCCAGACCCAGTACATCTGTAAACAGGAAATGCTTGAAGAAACTTAGAAAATTTTAAATAATAGTTTATTTAGGTTGCTGAGAGTTTAAAACTGCATAGTCTTGCAGAAGAATATGACTGCATTCCCCACCTTAGTCTTGGAAGGCAGCACAGACAAGAGAGTAGTAGAATTTGCCATCATCTGAAGATGAAAAATTACATTGATCTGAAATATTTGCCATGTAACAAAGGTGACCTTAGTTGTGGGCTAACAAGACACCCGCAAGATTGAAAACTAAAAGCAGGAACAAGCTGTAAGCAGTATGTGAATTTGCAAGAATGCTACCCAGTATGAGACTCTCCCAAGCAGATGGGTGAGAGGTTTACTTCTTCATCAGAGAGCACCAACGGAGAGAACAATGCCAAAAGCAGCTCAAGTTTACTATAAAACCTTGCCAGAAATGCTTGAATCAGACTGAGTTTGTACTAAAGTACTTGTGAGTTTCTAGCTACTAATGGTGCTTAGTCACACTTTTTTTCACAATTTTACTTAACAGACTTCAAAACCAGCAAAGTACTTTTTTTTCCCCTGTGAATTCCTGCATTGATCATATTTTCACACTTTGTCGTTTTGAACAAGTAGTGCACAGCAGCTACCACTTGCCTTAAATTTTAGCAGCTGTCAGAGAGTCTTTGACAACATGAACAGAGAGACTATGTGACACATACTGGAAATTTATAGATTACTGTGCAAAGCTGTCTGGATTTTGAAGGATTTTTGTTAAGAAGGAAAATGTGCCCTCTTCTATCCTTCTGTTACCTCTATTTCCTCCCCACTGTCCTGGTCTCTCCATCTCTACTGCTGCTAGTCAGAATTGATCCTCTCACCCTGCAGTGCGCAGTGGTACAGTGATTTTGCTAATGATAGTCAGTGTCTGAGAACTGCAAAAGCTGCTTGGAGAGAATCCTTGAGAACAAGCAGGTCGCACAATCTGCAAGCCAGAAAAACAACTACGGAGGTCCATACTCAAGTCTGCGTGATCTGGGTAATCCCAGATAACCTCTCCTGGTGAATTTCTTACAGGCTGGTATTCTTCCCAACTCTTGTCATTTTATCTGTAAGACAGTGAATTGGTGGAATGGTAAAAATGCTGGTTTTCACGTGTTTCTGTCCTGTCCAGTATCACTAGCATCAGCACAAGTTTGGTGTCTTTAGTGGCAATGTGCTAAAGAGTGCATTTTTAGCTACAGGAGAGCAACACATCTATCCAATGGATGACAGATAAGTTTTTGGCACGAATGTGTTCTCCAGATAATAAGAATGAAATAGCACAAAATCTTGAAATCCTGAAGTTGTATCTGCCGTTATATGGACTGCACGCAAGCAAAGGGGCTTACCCTGGCCAACTGGTGGTTTGATGACCCTGAAACCTACAGAAAGAGAGACCAGTTTAGTAACACCTATCATGTCATGATTTTACTGAAGCAGCAACTTTGCAGGTCAGTAACTTCAAGGAGCTCACCTAATGTTCTTGGTAATGTCTGATGTGGATTACACTGGTCACCAACAGGAAAGAAGGTGGCCATTACAGCCTTAAAGATTGAAATTACGAAACTCTTCTAAACTGTGCTAAGTTTTGTACTGTATTTTGTTCTGAGCCCCAAAGAATATATTTGTTGTCATGTCAGGGTCAAGCTTAGTAATTCTGAATAGTATGCTGATCCTGATAATTACTCATCATTATAACAAGTGTTATCATCAGTACATACTCCTTTCGACAGTACACCTCTAAAGAGAAGAAATGTGATTCTTCATGAAAATATCCCAGCAAATTAAGGAAGGAAAACAAGAAGGGAAACCTACCAGCTCTTACTAACAAAAATAGAGCACCGAGATATGACTTCATGAAGTTCAGAAAGTGTGTGCCCATCGGGTATTCAATAATCTGGGGGTCAATACAAAATTTCTCTTTGCAAAAAGAACCATTGGAGAGTTTTCTAACCGTGGAGTGGCATTTTCTAAATCTGCATGCATTTTTTCTGATTTCTAGCCTTTGGAAGAAGAGTACAATAAATTTTTGTTCTATGTGATCGTTTGTCGGATACTTAACCTTCAATGAGATTGAGAGTAGATCAACTACAGTGTGATATACAGCACAAGTAATCAATTAGTTTTGAAATCAGAATTTTGAAAATAAAGATTTTCCATGTTTTTTTCTCAAAGATAAAAAATACAAGCACTGTTTTTAGAATATCAAGAAACAGCAATAATGATGCGTATTCATTATATTTTGCAAGTTTATCTGTATCTTCCACAGTATAATTGCTGACTGTATTGTTATGCCAAACTATCAGAGTATACTCAGTACCTCATGGCAACAAGTTTAACATGTTACATCTTATTCTTCAGTTTTATATGTAAACAAATGTAGTACTTTGATTTGGCACCAAAATTCCTCATCAACAGTTTCCTCTTTTATTTGCTAGAGGGGATTACATTTTCCATAAACTTCCATCGTGTTTGAAGATGAGAATTACACTGTTTGACTCATATACTGTATTTCTTACAGTACACTGTGAGGCTGATGCATTGTTGCTAGATAATTGTCAATGCATCATTTTATTAGTGAATATTAGCTACTTTTTACAGTAAATATGTGGTTAGAAAAATGTCAACCTCATGCCAAGACCAGATATGTGAACTGCATTAACTACTAAGCCAAGAGTTTAATAACTAGCACGAAAGTTTAAATTGATTTTTAAGTAGTTTTTACACATATAATAAAAATTAAATTTTTCAGTTGTTTAGATGAGAACGTCAGGGTGTATCCACAAACCTCAGACTTTTATATAAAAGATATAAAACCTCCCTAAAGTATTTAAACAAACGTATAGCATGCAACAACTGCTAAAGTAAGCAGCCCGAAAGCAAGTAGCAGTGAAAAGCAGAAGCCCTGTGTAACACAGCACATAGATTATTGAACATGAGTGATATGCGAGGGTAAAACATTTTTCTTCCGACCGCAAAGGAGGCAAAACAATACAATACATTCTTAACAAGAACAAGTGAATGAGATCAAAGTGCCTTTTGTTAACATTTCTGGCAGATTCAGTATTTGGCAGCCACTGTGTCAGAGTTAAAACTAATCTGTAAGAGCAAGGAGGGATCACATTCATTTGGAGAGACCTCCCATCCTGAGCGCTGTTCGGGCTCTACCTCGTACTGACAGGACTCTGCTCTGGTGGGCCTGGCGTAGTTCCAGTTCGCTACATGAATTTCAGTCAGTTCAGACCGGGGCTGCCTATAAAGTTAATACAGTTATTTACACTGAATGAGCACGTATAAGCAGCGCCACAAAGTAAAGCGCTATCTTCTAAACATACCCTCAGAGAGTGGTGGAGAGCCATGGTGGGAAAGAAAGCAGTGGGACAGCTTGGGAGACCTCCACCCACGGTCTGCTGCAGAGGGGAGGCCGAAGCAGATTTTCCTGCACACGGCATCTCTCTCTCTCTCAGCTTCTGCAGAAAGCGTTGCTGAGGTCGGAGTTCATCTTTCCTACAGGTAACGGGCATATAACATACAACAGGTCTGTAAAATCAGGGCGAAGATGCCGGAGAGCTTTGCTGCTTCCATGCCTGCTTTCTGCTGCTATCGCTCTGCCCCCTCCCCGCCAGCAGCATGGTGGGAGGTTTGGTTTTACAGCACTGAGTGATGGATTTAAAAATACCTCTGCCGGGTAAACACATTTTCTGCCCAGCTATCTGCACGGTTCTCGTACTGCGCCTGCCTTGGCCCTGTCCCAGGTCTCTCCACCAGACCCCTCAGAGTCCCAGTGCCCCACGTGCGGGGTCCGCAGTTGTTGCCCTCTTACTCTGTGAGCTCTAGCCACGCACTTTCTCTTCCACCTGGAGGGTCACAGGGCTCAGACCTTTCCTTGATGGGCCAAATCACTCTGGCCTCAAATCTCACTGTGGTGGGCCACAAGCTCTGAGGTGGCCCCACTAACTGGCCAGTAACATCTGGTGGAGGTCCCAGGTATTGGCTTTGCCTTGCTCTTATTCCTGGCCTGCGGTGCCTCTCTGGCTCTGGCTTTTCCAGCATCCAGGCTCACTTGGCTGAACTTCCCTTTGCTTAGGTGAAGAAACACCTTTGCTGAGCTGGAACAGGAACATCTCATCCAGCGTGAGAAAGCCAGAGCTGTCCTTAACAGGGCAATCAGTTACTGCTCTTGCACAGCACTGGTCCCAGGCTCAGCTGGGGCTTTCCCCTGAAGAGAAGGCCTTCATTTAGATTTGGTCCTATGTCCTCCTCCATAAACAGCCCAGGTCCTGCAGACGCCGCTTCTACCACCATGAGCACACAACCTTCTCCTCCCCCACCATGTGTCCTCTTGGATGCCAATTAAAACCAAAGGTTCCTTTCCCCTCCTGAGTCAGATTGATCCCTACACCGTGAGCAGGAAGGTGGAGTCATGCTGGGAGAGGGGGGCTGACAATGGCAACCCTTAAAAGTCAGGAAGAGAAGCTCCTGCCCCTCTGCGAGCGAAGGGAACAGAGACCGCTTTCATTTCCCTGTGCTCGGAGCTGCAGCACCTGTGGGGGAATCCAGACTGCCCATGACATGACTGCATGCCAGAGTCAAGAGGATGGTGAATGTGATCCAGTATAAACAGGGAAGAAGGAAAGGAGGCTGGCAGCTTTCAGAGAGGTGCAGGAGTAGGAGGAGTGAGGCAGCCAAAGGTGGCGTGCAGCCGAGCGCCGCTGGGGCCCTGACGCCAGCCAGCTCTGTGGCCAGGCCAGGAGGGACGAGAGGTGAACACTGTGAGAACTGGTACAGACAGCTGCGAGCAGCCAGCGGCTACTTGCAGCCTCTTTGGATTATAAGCTACATGGACATCTCTGCGTCCATTTTCCATGCGCCAGCCAGGTGCCCTCCAGCCAGCCTCCTGGTGACCTGACGGCAGGGAACAAGGAGCACTTCATGGCCAAGCACAGACCTGCTGAGCCTAAAGACCTCACAGCCATCCTGGCTACCTCCCCTTGTTCCCATGGCTGAATACTCTCTAAATAGATGTACGCACTTGTTCCCAGCACCGAGATGACTCCTCAGCTGTTTTTTTTCTTTTCCCCTTGCAGGTTTCCTTCATTCACCAGGTTAAGTTTCCACCAGTGTTTCTGAGGGAAACACTACATTAGCTCCTTTAAGCCTGGGATGCCGGGGGCTGGAAGAGGAAAGAAGCCCTCATGGTAAAGCTGGGGAATAAAGGAAATACTGGTCTTTGGGCAGAGCTGTTGTGGCTGCAGACCTTGGCTGTCAGTAGCGAGAGGCAAGTTGCAGAAAACAGGACTGGAACCAAGAGGTGATAGAGTGGCCGTTGGTTACTTTTATGGAATTTCACTGCACAGCAAGCCACAAGCAGAGATTTTTGTGGAGGATATTCTGCCAGTTGTCCCTCCTGGTTTGTTTCTTCTAGGTCTCGCAGGGAAGTGCGAGTGCCGCACAGGGAACGGTGGCAGTGGCAGTTTCAGCAAGGCTTCATTTCCTGTTCTTCCTCCGCCTGCTCCCCCTCGCTGTTGGAAGTGCCGTGCAGGACACGTACCAGAGGAGAAGGTCCTGGTGTGGAAGTCAGACTGTAGCATGTCAGTCCAGTCCCTCCTTGAGGACAGCTGAGCGCCCGCTCCTCAGCTATCCAGCAAATGCTGAGGTGATTGCAAAGGAGATCCTGGCCATGGCTGAGATAGCTAGCGAGGGTTCCTCACCTGCAGGAGGCAAACCAGCCCTAAATAGCAAGAGAAGAACAATGAATTCATGATGTCTACACAATTAGCCTGCTGAACTATTTCCGTGGCTATTACCAGGCAAGAACTGTGGAAAGCTGAGGCGGATCAGCCAGAAATGCATCAGCAGTAAAGCATTCATGGTGAACCACAGAGGCCAGCAGCACAATAGAAATAGGAAAAAATGCCCCTTGTTGACAAAAAGGAAGCTGAGCTTAGAGACTTTGGTCCATAGATGACTGTAAAAGAAATTGCAAGGAAAAGTACTCTGACCTCTTCTGTGTGTGTCACAAATGAAAATAAAATGGGACAAGGACCTTCCAAGTGGCAAATCTCAACTCTTTCTTCACGTAACGACACTCTCATGTCAGCCTTGGCAACCGAAAAATACACAGCAGGAATATTGCCTTTCATTTCCTGCTGTTAGCCTTCACGGCTGTCACTCCCAAATCTGGAGCATGGTCCTCTGCACCTGCTTCGTTCTTTTTATAGTTGTAGCACTGAAAAGGAGCCAGCCCCTTTGGGGGGATAACTCATAGTTATCACCAGAAAAAAAGTAATTGGGGAAAATGAGTCCTTGTTGCTAGGCATCATTACCCAAACCTTCTGAGAGCACCCCTGTGGGCATGTAGACTCAAATGGTCAGCCGAGATATACTTACCAGGGCCGGTTAAGTTATGTATGGAGAGGATGAATAATTCGCTCTTAAAATGTCGGAGTCCCTGGTGATTAACAGATGTGATCTGTTGCAGTGCTTTGGTACCAGAGGAGTTTGGGACAGTTGGAGCTTAAATTCAGTGACAATTCAGATCCATGGAAATGTGAAATGTCATGGAGACAATTCAGTGTTTTCAACAATGCGCTGATCGCAGTGAAGGCATTCCCTTTTTCTGCTCCTCAGAGAAGATGGCACATGATATGGAGGGATGGCTAAGGGAAAAATCACTAAGTTGGTCCTCTTAACACATGAAAGAACTAAGGACCTGCCTCTTGGTTAGTGTGGGACCACAACTGAGGTATACAGAATGGAACATCTGCTTAGGCCACGGCCCGTTAAAGGAGCTTTACCACAGAGGACAAAGATACTGGGTCTTCAAAGATAAGATATGCGTCCTTTGGGATTGAGTTCCAGGTGCGTGAACACCCAGTTGAGAAGAGACCAAGTCCTCATAAACTCGTCTCCTGCTGGGTTACACAGGATCTGAATTAGGCTACCAATATGGTTTACTGCCCAGCCAGTGAGTTGTGGCTACAGGGCCCTGCCTGGGGCCTTGCTGAGACCCGTGAGCACGGCTCATAATCAGGGCTCATCAAAGAGGATGGGATTTCATTTATCAGACATTTAGCCCTCAAGCAGGCAGGTTGCCCATAAGAAAACATCAGCAGATAATTTCAGTGCAAGGTGATGCTGGATAAAATCAGACATAACCCAAGCTCTGATTATACCCCGAGTCAGAGGCTGTGAGTCTGAACCGAAGCATCCTTGAGCTGAAAAACAACAGCCTTGAACGTCTCTAAGCAACATGCAGGATGTGTTTGTGGTCCTCTGTGCTTCTTCCTTTTGATGTGTATAGAAGGACTAAAATATTACGTGGAAATTCGATAATCTTGACAGGGTTTTTTTGGCCTGACTGGAAATGCTGAAATTCTTGGATTTTGAAGGACCGGTTTCTCTAAGATTTTGCAGTTGATTTCAACTAGCCCCAGAGGCTGTCGCAGCTAAGATGAGGTTCAGGCAAGCCTCCACATTTGTATCTCCTTTGCCAAATTGACTGCTGGAACCTCTGCTCACATTCCCGCATCTTCCTACTGAAACTGATCTTTTCACATATGCTCTCTTCATCCATCTCTGCTCTAGGACCCCATTATACCCTCACCCTAGCTCAGGCATGCTGTTTCTCTCTTTTTTTCAGCCAGAGAAATAGTTGCTGGCCATTTCAGTGAAATGACCTGTTGCTGAAAATTGCTAGTGGAGTTTTCTCCTCATTGCCACAGCTGGTATGAGAAATAATTGAACAACCAGCCTATACGGTAGACGTTCTGTCTTAGTCAATCCCTTGGCGTGTTCAATACTCTTACAAAAAATAAGTCTCCATGAATAAGACTGTAAATGTTTTTTTTGTCTGGTTAACATGAGTTTACTCATTTTCATGGCTAATTGATGGATGGAAAGGTGAGTTGCAGGACTCTGCTACTGACGGGCAACAGATCACTTCTCAGAGTAAGCTGGGGCAGTGGAAGCTGACGGTTTGCTGGGTGATGCAGATGGTCCTGCTGTGAAATGTGAGGTGAAAGCTGGGCTGGCTAACTGGTAAGCAACTTGAGAGAAGCAGAGAGAAAACAATTTTGGATGAGGAAGATTGAAATCTTATAGGGGTAAAAGGCTTTAAAATCCACTTTGTACCTCATAATTCCAAGCATCTCATGCAGTCATCAGTGGTGCCACAGATGAGTTGAGCTAAGTAGACAGAAACAGCGTTCAGGAGAGAATAACAAATAACAAAATAGTCTGACTTGTGAATTTAAGCACAGCTTATTTTATTTATCTGCAATCAGAACTCAGAATTTTTCTGGAGAGGACAGAATAAATTTGGCAAATCCCATTAGGGACAGGAAGCACTATTTGAAATTAAAAGAGATTTTGGAACTGATTTAGCTGCTAATAATCAATACCAAGTAGAGTGCAGAGAAAAACAATAGAAGAGAAAGAATTCACCAAACTTGTATGGACCTCATTTGCAGTCCTGCCTTAAAAGAGGCACAGCTCTTCTACCTTCCCAACAAGCCTTCATACAAGGGTTATGGTGCCCAGCTTATCTACATAAAATGGCTTTATTTTTAGATGCATTGGATAACTGTTGTCAAGGAGAGCTTTTGATGCTCAGTATCTCTGAAAATCAAGAAAACTTCAGTTGGTGCATGCTTACAATTTGCAAGCCTGCAGCAAGGCTCACAACTCAGGAAAGGCAATGCAGGCAACCTCCGTGATTTTAAATGTGACTCTCACAATCCTCTGTTGCTCTTCAAGCACCTTTGTGGTACTTCTGTCAATCAGCAGAGTCTCTCAGCTTTGTTTTTATCTTTTTTTTAGAGAAAGTTCCTGGTGTGGTTGGGAAGAAAAATCTCAAAAATGTGATCCCTAGTATTTCAGAAACCAGACTACACATAAAAATACTTAAAAGGATTATTTTTCTAATCTTATTACTTCAAGGTCAGTATCATGATACGGTGATCATGAAACAAATTTAGGAAGTCTAGAGCTGACACTAACTAAAACATTAACCAGAATTACATCAAAAATTGTTATCCAAAACAGGACAATAAATTATACTACTGAAATGTAAGTACCTTCTGTCTTTCAAGAATATGTAACCTAAATTGGACTCTATTTACAAGAAAGAAATAAACAATGAAGCCACAGAAAATCCCATTACTTGCTTTCTTTTTTTTGTGTGTGTAAAGAGAGGAAATAGAGTAACCAAGTAGATAAATAGCGATAGATAATACATGAAGAGAGCATTTGTTTAGAATCTCTTGTATTTTCAGACTTCCTTACTTGTTAACTGTTTCAAGTAAATTTGTTGTTGTAAAGTGCCCAGATCAATGAAAAAGGTAGATATAATCTCAAGGGAAATGAAAAAATTAGACAAAAAATAATGGAAATTGATTTGAGTAACTGCAGCTGCAAAGGCAATGTGTAGAGGAGGGAGACACTTCTTATTTTAAATGTGAATTAATTGTATCTCAGAGAAGGAAATGGAAAGATGGAAATCTGCAGCTGGAAAAGGTACGAAAGGGATTTTGACTTTGAAGTATGGATGGATTAACTCCAGAATTCTATCTTTACAAACAAGGATAGCATAAGTGGTGGAAAGCAGAAAAATGACGAGTCGTGTCATTTTAAACATGTTACTCCAAGTTAGGCTCAGATGTCTGGGAACTAGTGAAGGCAACCCTTCCTGAAAGGAACCACATTTTTCATGAATAAAGTGAGAATTTATTTAAAAATCTCTTAAAAAGCAACATTTCCTCCCATTTGCTGCTGAAGGAGTTGGAACTCTTGAAGCAATCTTGGATTTTTACCTGCACATGGAATTAGCCCATTAGATGTCAGAAATGACATCAACGCTAGTAAATTAAACATGCCCAGCAGTGCTCTCACACACGTAGGCCAGCTGGCCAGAAGTAGCTGTGTCTGTGCTACAAGACACCTCAGCCACCAAACTGGGGCAACCATGCACAAGCTTCCTCCCAGGAACCAGCCTTGGAAAATTTTCTTGCCAAAACTGTGCCTGGGAATTGCGTGACAGAGTGAGACAGCCAAAAATGTGCCGGGGAGGAGTATTAGCAGTTCAGCAATGGGACAGTCATGCTCCAGCTCCCAGGCACGGTTCAATTTCCTTGTACGGACATATGCAGGTTGCCCAAAGGCTACATTCAGAAGCCCAGTCCAAGCACTCAAATGACTTTAAGGCATCTAAAAGAGAGCAATTCTGACTGCCCTCTTTCCAGGGCAGTATGTCTTCTGGCTCCATGTTCACCTAAAGAAGGGAAATAGGCACTATATGCACTGCCCCATTTCAGTGCTTCCTATACCTCAGGAGCCAGAGAGCAAGCCCCTGAGAACAGGCTGCCTAAATCTCTCATCACCCTCTGAACAGGACATGTCACACCGGGTACCTAACTCCATGCACGGCAGGCTGCCTGGCGGCAACCCGCAATAACCGCGGTGCCCCGCCGCACCGACGTGGCTCTGGAGCCTCATTAGGCAGCAGCAATATGCTTCGGGTAAAAGTCCTCCTTTGGTACTTCTGTAACTTTTTGTATTTCCTTCTGAAAAAGAGAGATTGCCCCCTTTCTCTTTCAGACTTGTCACATGTTGGCTGTTGAAGCCAAAACAGGACTGCATGAGGCTATTCTGCAGTCAAATAATTGCTTAGGTATGTATCCCATTTATTTCCAACATACAAAAATGCAGACTGAAGGATGCTATGCTCAGCAGAAGGTTATTTTCCTCCAACGACTACTGGCTACTTTGGAGGCAAGGGGTCAGGCACTTGATTAGATGAATTACAACTTAAAGTCCCCTTGTATAAACTATGTCATGCCCCAGGCTTCTCAAAACAAGGCACTCTATTTTAACTCATAATGGGTAGCTGGATTCAGTAAATGGCCTAATCACAGCAACATAAATATTTATGGGAGAATTTTTCTAATTAAGGTATGAGCTTGTTTAGATGTTATCAGTTAGAAAGGGCTTTCCCAACAAGAAAATGGCTGTTAGGAGACATTAGGAAATGGTTAAACTCCAAGGGATTAAAAGGTCATTGAAGTGGCAACATGCAGAGTCTATTATGGTTGAAATTTAGCTTGCATTCATTCATGTCTTATATGTCTCCTACATCTGGAATTAAAAGAGCATCTTCCATGCAGAAAAACAAAATGGTAGTTTTGTTTATTCTTTGAAAAATAAAGTAACGCTACAGAAAATTGCCCAAGCTATGTATTTATGATCATTTTAGAAATTAAATGCTCTCAAAAGAAACATGCTTTTTAATCTTGCTTCATGCTTTGCTCCATGAAAACCTGTATTTACCTCAGTAGTGGTTTGCAAAGTAAAGATCTAATAATGACTGAAGATCTCAGAATTTGTCCCCAGTATCTCAGCTACACATTGACTTCAGATTTAGAAAAATAACATCTAACATAGTTGTCCTTTAATGCTGTTGTTCTTTGCCGATGTTGGGAGTGCTGATGGTGTAAACATTGATAATAAATTCAGGGTAAGTGACATTTTAGTCACCATGTTTTTCAGGTCTCCTACTACAAGCACCAACTCACAATATATAGATCACATTCAGAGCCTTGTTATGCCAGCATAAATCTTAAGTAACTTCAGTGCCTTCAAGAACATTGCTCTAGTTTTACTCTGGTATAAGTACCAGTAGAATTCATCCCTTAAAGTAAATTTTGTAAGTTGTCTTACAGGGAAAGAGCTGTATAAAATTGGCTATGTGAGGCGCAGGCAGAGCTATTCCCTGGGGGAAAAAGTATGTGATTTCTGTGGGACTTCATTACTCTGCTAAGAAGTGTGTGTGTGTCTGCCATATGGTATTTCACTCTGAAGGTATAACTCAAAAGGAAAACTCGGAAAAAGAAAAGAGAATATGCTACAGACCTTCTGCCTTTGAGCAAAATCTATGTATTTTAAAACATTTCAATGAGAAAGTATGAAGTATAGAAATCTAAATGGCATCAACAAGGTTATTAATTATGTCTGTCTACCTTTTTGAAGTCAGCATCTGCAAGAAGTTTCAAGACCAGGGACAAGGAGTTTAAACATCACTGCTTTTCTGAAATAATGAAGTCTGTACTGTTTGGTAGTTGATATCAGCTGCAACCAAACTGGACGTAAAACTATAGTTTCATGTGAAGGCAGCTTTGTTCTTTTAGAATGTCATCCTAGCCCAAAACATGAAAAATACCTCCTAAATAACACAGCTGTAACCTTTCTAAATGCATCTACACGGATGAGAGTGCTGGACCTACTGCTGCAAACCATAAAAAGGCATGTTCAGAGGGTGATGACATTCAAGTGTTGAATAAATCAGATTTTAGGCTTTATCCTTCTCCTTTAACTAACCAGTTACTGATGAACACTCCCACACTAGTGCAGTGACTTAGAGGACTGGGGGCTGGGGGTGGCAGTTCAAATGGCACAGACCATTGCAAAAGCTCCATGGCAAAGAAGAATATTTGGAGGGAAGCAGCATGGTATAGGACGGTGTTGATCTCCTGTATGGTTGAGATGGGTCTGAATGTGGCAGAAAAATAAAATGTAAGGAAGCCAAATGTAGCTGGTTTGAGGGTCTGGGAGTTTGGGGAGCTTGTTGGAGTCTGTCCAAATCCCCATGGCCTCGGTCACAGCAACCTGTGCGATGCTGGTGCTCACGCTGCGGCTCCACAGCCATTAGTTGGAGGCCTACGTGATGACTGATCTCCCAGAAGTACAAATTTGATCTGGCTCAAGAATGGGCACATGATCACATTTCTGTCAAATTAGCCAGAACACACCATACGGAGCTTTCACGGAGTTTACGTTGGCTTTATACTAGCTGGGGGAGGATGGATGACATTCAGTACAGCTGAAGTTAGACTGGTGTGGACCAACAATAGCTGGTCTGAGCTGAGGTCTGCTTGATACAGATAATCCATTAGCATTTCTGGATGGATTTGAATGGGTGGTATTGTGTCTGAATAACACGTTTTGTCTTACGGTTGCAGCATTTCTGATGCAGTAGTAGGAGTTTCAAAGGGCAGATATACTTCCCTGCTGAACTGCAGTTTCAGTTTTATAGCTGCTCTCCTACACAGAAGAAATTATTTAGTGATGATTTGCTTTCCTCTTTCTGAAGGCTAGTCTTTCTATGGGTAGAGAGGTACACAATCATGTATGCCGAAAAATATCGTTGAGATACCAAAGGTGAATTGAGCCTGGGGCTCCTATCTCCCTGACATCTCCAGTGATCCCTGATCACAAATGACTATGTTAATGGGCAGCTATTGCCCACAGTGCTGGAAGTCTACAGATAGGCTTACTGCATGTCTCCTGGGCGTGTGTATAGGGTGAGCAGTGTTTTTCCCTTCACAGAAAATAAAGACATTTGAGTTTTCAAAAAGGTTATCCAGGAAAGAGTCAGTGTTAAAACAATGATGCCTTATTGTCCGAGTGCAACATGTGAAAAGACAAGAAGAGAAATAGTACTTGACGGACAACTATCACAGCACAGGAAGAAAATGTGACATGACGTGTGCACTTTGTCATATGGCTGTGAGGCCTACATGGTCATGTAACTGCAGCTCCCACCCCTCAACTGGATGTGCAGTCAAGGAGTTGTACCTTTCCTTAGGCCCAACTCCCAGCCTGGCCAGCAGTTTCTCAGTAGAATTTGTAGAAGTATTGCTGTGCTTCAGGCATTTTTAAATAAAACCAAACTCTGACTAGAGACCATCTCATTTTGCAAGCCCACTTCATTTTCTAGACATATGGTTCCCATAACGTTTCAGTATTATGCAGCGTTCCTGTGAGGGGATGTGACTGGGCACATGGATGGTGGGAGGAGGAGGAGGTTGGGCAGGCAGCCAGTCCAACACGGTTGAGATAGCTTTTACTGCACTGTGCCCACCATATAAAGAGAGACAGTCCAACAATAAACAGTTTGCCATTGGAAAATTATTGTTGGTAGCAGGCACCCTCAAAGCCTCAGAGAACAAAATTTCCCCAGGTACAATGGAAGCTATCAGTCATCTTCAGGTTGCTCTTAAATTTTATGACAGTATTTTTCTGGGAGCTAGCAATTATATTCCATTGCAATAATTTATTGCCCCTCTAAAAGCACCCAGAGAAGCAGCCTTCCTTCACAACAGAAACGTGTGGGGCCATCCTTTCAGGAAGAGAGGGTGCTCCTGTCCACAGCCTCGGCGTCACGCAGCTTCCTGGAAGTCTTGCTTGTACGGTGGGCAAAACCTGATGCCATGTTTATTCTGACGTCTCCTTGAGACGTACTGATTCCTGCCTAAGTCTTTCCAGAAGAATACAAAATGCTAGACCTAGCTTTTCAGAAGAAATGTATGATTTTCAGTGTTTCAGGTTTGCCCAACTTTTACTCATTTTGAGACAATTATAAAGAGTCTGGGTTTCCAATCTGTATTGCTTCCAAACAACTAGTGGAGCCCCACAGATGGAGTTGCCGAGACTTCTTAGTCACATTTAAATATCTTGGACCCCGTAAACAGCTGTTTTGTCTGAGATTTGGCTTCGAAAGTACAAAAGATTATTATGAAGAGATGGCAGTAGAAACAGCTAAATGACGATGGTCTAAAGTCCTTCCAGGGGTAAAGCGTCCTTATAGGGTTGGTTTCAATATCTAGTTAAATTTTCAGGAATGGATAACTTATCTGACAGCGATGTTGCAAGCAAAGATTTAGATTGCGCCCTGAGTAAGAAAGCTGGAAAGCAGCAGCTAAAATGCATGGCAGATGAAATCTGGAGGAGCAAAACAGTAATTGTGCACAAGGCACATTTTCCCATGTTACATAGCAGCAGAAAATGAGTGAAAACACGAAAAGGAAGCTGATCAAAGAACAGAACAAATGTCAGGGTATTAAATTAAATGCAGCATTTCTATTAGGAGAGCAAAGAGAGAAGACAGGAACAGTGACCTTTTCAAAAGTTGACTCCCGTACACAGGTACGGGCCCTTGAAAATGGTGCGTTTGGGTATGATGGTATGGTTCACCTTCATAGAGACTGTAGCAGGAACCAAGCCTTCTCCTGCACCGGTGAAGCGTGTGTGCGGAAGGAAAGGCAGCAGCTCCATAGACGGAATGGCCCCATCACAGTGTCACAGTGGAGGGTGGACTCCTCCAATGCTCAGGCATTGAAATGCTTCAGAAAGCCCAGAAACTTACAGTTTTGATAGAAGAGGTTTATGTGAATGATGCAGCAGACCTACAGTTATTAAATCAGCCTGTTGGGGCAGCAGCTGCTGAGAGGAAGAGCTGCAGCCCTGATGCAGAGGTGGCCTGTGCTCCTGCATGCTCTGTGCTTTACCATATAAAAGATGGGTAAGTTGTGAAATTTCAGTATTTTAAATCAACTTCATTTTTAAAAATTTCTTCTCAAGATGTGACATTTTGCCTCTCTTATTTAAAATACAATCAGATAATTTTAAATTTTAGCAATATGCTTTGTCCCATGAACCCTTCCCGGAAATTTTATAGGTGCTTAATCCAAGCCTAAGATGAGAGGCTACCGGTGGTAGCTCCTTTTACATGAACTGCTTGCTGTAATCCATTACATCATATTCGGGGGTGAAAGAATTCACACTACTAACCCTTCCCCCTGAGAATGCAATGTGTATTATACTGATAAAAGCAGTGGAGAGATTTGCACTGCACTGCGATTTCCCAATGCTTTGCTAAACTCCCAAAGATAAGTAGACACCTGGGGGTCCCTGTCCTACGCTGCGAAGGCAAAAGCCCTTCACCAGTTTGTACCCACAGAGACCGCTTCTTCGCTCTCAGCAGTTTTTCCCATTACTTTGTGGAAGTGCTGAGATTTTTTGGTGGAGTATGAAGAAACTGGCTGCTCTAGAAATTATTTACTTTTACACGGCAGATAAACCAGGTTGTCATTCACACCTTCCTAACCTGTGGGGAATAAAGCAGAGGCAGAGCCAGTTTAATTCAGTGTTTTCAAAGTGTTTTGCGATCTTAGTTTTGAAGGAGGCATTACACAAATGGAAAAAACCAAGATCGTTTGTGTGATATTACAGACACATGCAAAATAGGATTTTGTTTTGATGGTAACAGCAATGATGACACAATCCTCTGCCTTGTGTGCTAATTGATCCATCAACAGACTGCACCACACCTCTGCTTTTCCTCCATATGGTGTATTAGTAATTAGGCCACTTGAGTCTATTTTATGGAGGTGGCTCGGTACCTCTAAGTCAATTAAACTTTTTTAATTATTCAGAGACTTCTTATGGATTCACTTTTTGTGAGACTTTTTAAAGAAAAACATCAAATATATGAAAAATAATTTTGAGGATGATAATGCAATTGTTTATGCTTGAATTAACCTGTCAGTTGGTAAAAAACAAAACAGCACAAGAGAATCAGGGGAAGGTGTAAGTCTTACGCAGACGCTTTTATGAGAGAAACTCCCAACCTTCTTAACACATCAGTCAACTCAAAAATTGGAACAAAAAGCCTTAGCCTCTTTTTTCCTTTCTATTTCTCTCCCAATATCTTAAAACCAGCAATTCAAGGATTGAAGTGTTTCTGAGCTCTAGGGAAAAAAAGCGGGGGGGGGGCGGATAAAAAGGACGAAAAATGGTCCTACAATTAATATGTAAATTAGGCTGATAATGTCTGGCTAAGACAACAGCTGCAGCGCCTGGCTGAGCGATCACAAGCGTGACTGCTGTGAGCAGCGTGCTGCTGCCGTGCCACTGCCGTGCCACTGCCGTGCCACTGCCGTGCCGGCCTTCAGCGGCCTCCCATCAAAGCTGGAAGACTAAACCCTCAGCAGAGACGAGGAGGCATGGCTGTGCTTGCGTCTCTTCTGCCTACGATGGCTTTGCCTTTGGATAAACTCCTCTTTGAGGACCTGGCTGTGGTCCTGGGGTGAGCCCTGCTGCAGGAGTTGCTGCCTGACGCTGATAAGCTGCAGGGAGCCAGGGACCTGGCCCCCGAACCCGGTTGCCGGCGGCTTGCAGCCACATCCAGCCCCGCTGCAGGTGCCAGTTAATTAGCCTTATTAAAGCAACTTCATTTGCCCCTCCAGCAGTTAATATCTCAATTTCAAACCGTCATTACTAGGGGTTAATAACTCAGGCAAAGAAATGCACTTGGGACTTCAATTTGGTGTAACATGGAGACTGTTTTTTCTTCCCAGCTGATATAAATATTGTGAATGTGAAGTCCTACCAGACACAGCCTAAAGTCATCCAAATCCACTCCTGGGTACTCACACCCCTTATGGGTGCTGCGGCGGGGAGATGCCTGAATACCATTTGGGGGGTCAGACTCTTGCACGGGTTATGTATTTTCCTGTGACTTGAAAGGTGACGTTGTGAGCTCCAAAGAAAGCACATTTAAATGAGAAAGCTCATTTCCCTTAGGAGTTACAGGCAATTAGCACCACAACATTTGGATCACATTTCTGACATTTAGAATAATGTCTAGAAGTCACAGAAACTTCATTTCTCCGTACAGCTCATTTGGGTTAGGAAAGTGTTTTAAAATGGGAAAAATGCTCGCTGAAGAAAATCCTCCTGCCATGCCAGCCGCGGCAGGCAGGGCCTGCCTGGTCCCTGCTCCCTGCCATCCCCGCCGGTCATTTGCAGCAAGGACTAGTTTTCTCAGGAAGGCCCTCTAACATCTGGTCCGCATCTCTCAGGACCGGGGACCCACGGGGCTTTCACAACAACAAGTTTTGAGCCCTTCACAACAAGGAGTAAACCGCTATTGAAACTGCATGCATTAGCTATTTTCCTTCCACTGGCTCCGTTGCTGGAATTAACTCCAAAACAACAGAAATCAAAGATTTC
This sequence comes from Sagittarius serpentarius, assembly GCA_034782735.1. NCBI lineage: Eukaryota > Metazoa > Chordata > Aves > Accipitriformes > Sagittariidae > Sagittarius > Sagittarius serpentarius. The sequence goes on from JAVKLA010000005.1 coordinate 33,006,191, forward strand.
TTTTTATTATTTTTATTTCCTGGCACAATTCTCGCCACCGGTTTAGGCAGGGAACATGTTGTGGAAATTGTCCGCTCCCTGGATCCTGCTTCCCTTTTGTTCACTCCCACCGAGTTGGCACGGCTCGCCGGCCGCGGGCTCGGGGGGCTGCAGGGGAATGCTGCGCTGCCGACACTCCCCACACTCCCTCTCAGAGCCTCTGGAGACGTTTCTGGCCTTTTCAACCCTGGGTTGTTTCTGTCAGTCCAGCCAAGCTGAGGGCAGTGCTCTGACTGCGGAGTTTGCTTTCCGAGTTGGCCTCTGGGAATGCTTAGGGCTTGCAACGTACATCACCTTTGCAAAAAAATGAGGCGTGTGGCAGGTTATCCACATAATTACCCTTCAAAATAGGTTGGAAAATAGCAGCTAATAAATATCATGAATGTCTGCAGAAGGATTTCATTTAGACTGTGCCTTTGGAAATGAACTCCGAACTTTGGTTTGGTATCTCTTCTTGTAATTGATCTTTTGAACAAATCTCTTAGCAGTTTTTCGGTTTATTGGTCCCATGCACACGAGTAATATTTGTGACATGGAGCAGGAAAATATGTCTCCAGCTGAGCTGTCAAGAATATCCAGAACTGGAGAGACTGCTCACAGGGCTCTGCTGATTTATGTGTCCCATTTTCTTTTGACAGCCACAAACAAAAATGGATCACAAATGACACCAAAATCGCTACAGTTCCTGAAAGAAAAAGATCCCCCTTTCTTCCCTCACCTCACCCTTGCTGTCTGTCACCACCTAGGAGGTGACATTTCTAAGCTGGGAAACAGTCCCTCCTCCCATCTCTTCCCAGCTCCAGAAAGCAAATGAGCAACACCTCACCTTGCCACCAGGTCCCAGGTGCTGGGTGGGGAATGGTCTCCTCTCTTCCACAGCATACTGTCACTGCCTGTAATGCGCTCTTACCTCTCGTTTTTAAACTGCTGCATGCTCCCACGATCTGTTACAAGTGGATAACAGACGGGAATCATTTTGTGGCTCTGTGGTTAACATCTGGCACTGTACGTCGCTTTTTTTGGTGATCAGACCTTACTTCTCTCATGCTGCTTACCTCTGCTGCAGAGCCCCGGTGAGCAGGAGGCAGCCCCACGGTGAAGGTGTGAGCCTTGCCAGCAGCCTGCACTGAGATAGATGCACCACCACGTTTCTAACGATGGAAACGGTCTGACAAAACCAGCCTGTTGTCATCAGGCATCTCTGGAGCTGGGACTCGCTGATATTACGTTGCTGGATAGGATGTATGATCTTGAGGTATCTAGCCTAGCTATGCCAATTGACACTTTGTACTAGGAGTAGAGTGGTTTTCCACCAGTTGCCAGTAGATTCCCCAGTGGCGTGATCTGTTTCACCGGCATCCACAAGAGCAGAGGATGCAAAACAGTTTTGCAAGGTTTGTATATAGCGCTGATGCGCATTTATAAGGAAGCTAGTGTGTCCCTTGGAGATCCACAAATGGAGAGGGATTGGAAGCTGGGGGTGATGACCAAATCCGATATTCTTTGGATGGAGCGCCCGTTCCCCTTGAAGGCAGTGGGAACTCAGTGATTTCAATGGAAGAAGACCCCTCGCCCTATAGGTCTCCAGTGGGTTTTCCTCATTCTTCAGGGTTAGTAAAGTGCTGCAAATCCTTGAGCGTCAAGGCCCTCTGCCTGGTAACTAGGCAATGGGAAGGGGACGAGTTGAGGTGGCCCCAGCTCTCCCATACACCATGACAATGAGACTGGAGCCCTTTCTCCCTTTTGTGTTTTTGTTTTTCCCTGGTCTGTTTTCTTAGTGCAGATCATAAACAGTTTCAGGGCAAGGTCTTACGGCGACAGCTAACATGTCTGGTATGGAGAGAGGGGTGGCTTCTAAATGCCTTTTAGATGATCACTCAAAGATATGCTGGTGCCTTCTTACATGAGTCATGGTATACCCACAGTGATGTCTTTGTAGAGTGGTAGTACGGTAGCTGGTAGTGTAACTTGTGGGTTACATCAACAAATACTTCTTCCAGTGAGTGAGCATCTCCAGTCTTTTACCATCTTTACCAGTTCAGAGCACATCTTTCTAGGAGAAATTTATTAATAAATTACAACCATCACAATACAGTTAATAGATTAAAATCAGGATAGGAATGTTTTAGCTATCATGCAAAAAACTGTAGGCTTTGGAGCAAAGATACATAGTACTAGGAAAATTAGGCTAAGTTGCTTCACTGAGAGGGTGGTCAGTCGCTGGAATAGGCTCCCTGGGAAGTGGTCATGGCCCCAAACCTGTCAGAGTTCATGGAGAGTCTGGATGATGCTCTTAGTCACACGGTTTAGTTTTAGGTAGCCCTGCGAGGAGCAGGGAGTTGAACTTGATGATCCTTATGGGTTCCTTCCAACTTGAGATATTCTATGATTCTACAAATCCAACTGCATTAGACTATAATGCAGCTGAATACATACTCTGGAAGCCAAAAGAGCCACCACTGTACTTACTTTGTCAAGAATTAGAAAGGAATAGTAGAGATAGTCAAATAGAACAAAGAATCTTCAAAAAAACGTGAGGTGAAAAAATGCTTCCATGCATTTATGCATGCTTCTTGTGCTTGTACCAATCAAAGAAAATCCATATATATACGTGTTTTCCAAAGAAAGTCTTCTGTGGTTAATAAAGGTGAGAACATACTGCACTGCCTGGTACACGTATAATAAACCATTCCATTCTGCTGGAAGAGGTAGGTGATTTTTTTCTTTCTCTTACTGATTTATTTTAAATCAGACCAATTAAAGTACAAATTATTTTCTGAAAATCTCACCCTCCTCTGTGTATAGTAAAGTGATATCATGGTTCACTCTTACTTTATATTACTCTCTCCTCCATTTGTCTTTTAAGATGTAAAGGTATTTCTCAAACTCATAGGCTTTTACATGAATAGAGCACACTGTTCTCTCCAATATCAACAGCAAAATCTTCAGCGTTCCTTTGAATTTCCAGCCATACAAAGGAGTTTTCAGACATGACAAGAAAAAGATCAAGGTGGCTGGTAATGCAACATCAAAAACAGATTTTATTCAGAATCTTTATAGGTATTACTTGATTTTTGGAAATAACACAATGGCGTATTATGTCAAGGTTTCTAGCTGAATCTTTTAATACATAATGTAATTTGCAGCCTTTCCATCATAGGATTCAGCTACTGAAATGGTATATGGGAGTGTTCTCACTGGCAGCAAAAAGAGCATGATGGATAATCTCCATCAAGCGTATCATTGCTTTCAGGTGTTGGTTCATTTTTATTAGTTACTTGTAGGCTTACCTGCCTTCTCAGAATGTTTTCCTTCTCAAAATTTCCAAATTCCAAAAGAGGAGCTGCCCTCGAAGACACAACTAGATCAGCTAAGGTGCTTGTGATACATTGCTTGATACTGCTTTCCAGGAATAGTCTAGATCTGACTTACAGGAAATTACTGAGAAAAAGCAGTACAAAATCAGTTTTCTAACTGTAGATCTCTTCACTAAAGTAATAACTGTATTCTTTGTCTCCCACAATTTTCCTTTAATGTGTAAATTAGAAGGTATCTTGGCATCATTTTGTAAATATTTTTGATGATATGCCACTTTTTGTGAAACAGAAGAACACTGAAAGCCATTGATTCCGAAAATCCATTTCCTGTCTGGAAAAAACTCTAGTTACTTTAGTTAAAAATAGTATCTAAAATTACCATAATTGAAAATTATAAGGAGAATTCTTTTTTTCCAAATTACTCACCATCTATGGATTGACAACAGTTTGTGAACACCCCGTGTCTTGATTTTGCAAGTATCATTCCTCACTCATGGATGGATATCAAGAAAACATAAACCCCTTATGACCATTTTAAATATTTGTCTTTAAAAAGACGTATTTCTAAAGAACGCCATGTCACAAACTGGGACTCAAAACAAACTTGTGCTGAACAGTTCAAAATAATGAGAGGGAAACAAGGAGTAGAGTTTCCGCTTAAGCGTTTCAAACATTTTGGCGCTGTTGAAGCCATTCTGCAAAGCAACTATAACACGTTTGTCAGGTTGAATGAAAGCTGATGGGATTCATGTGCCGTGTGTTCTTGGACAAGTTACTCTTTCCAGACCCAGAGAAAATAGCTTCTAGATGGTGGTCTTAAAGTCAAAAGATGAATATTTGGTTCTGCATTAGAAATCTGTAGAAAAATGCTTTTAATTAAAAACATGCAAATCAAAGAAGTTGCAGGTAAGTGTTTCAAACACCAGAGAGGGTTTTATAAACTCCCTGATTTCATATAGCTATATTTTGGCTGAGGGATTACATTTTGATAATAACTCCATGCAGAATTATGCTTTTGGCCCATATCAGGTTATAAAGGCTGTGGACGGAGACATGGGGAGCTTTTGCTGTTATATTCAACACTTGTTTATATTCTGGCAGGTTTTTATTAAGATTCCTGGGGTGGGTGGGCACCCACAGCACCTCGGCTGGGTACCAGGAGGGAGAGAGACCCTCTGGGTTTGTTCTTGGGTCATCAGTGTCACATGATTTTTCTTCCCTATCTCTACAGTTATGCTGCCTTTTGTGGATGTTGTAAATGCATGCTGTCACTCGTTTTTTTCTCCCTCTGGCTTGAGTCAGAGATAATGGCCAGCTGCCCGGCCAACAACTCCATTTCTCTGGATGTGGTGATCCTGACCACTGGGGTCCTGGGACACTTGTGAGCCCCAAGAGCCACAGGCACGTTTCTCAGGGCAGCTTTTGGTGACTGGGGTAGCAATACAGCAGCCCGGGGAGGACAACAATCCGGTCAAGGACGTATCTCCCAGGGACTGCACAAGAAGGACATTGCGGTGCTGGAGCGTGTCCAGAGAAGGGCGACGATGCTGGTGAGGGGTCTGGAGCACAAGCCTTATGAGTGGCAGCTGAGGGAGCTGGGGGTGTTCAGCCTGGAGAAAAGGAGGCTGAGAGGAGACGTTATCGCTCTCTACAACTACCCGAAAGGAGGCTGTAGAGAGGTGGGGGTCGGTCTCTTCTCCCGAGTAACAAGCGATAGGAGAAGAGGAAACAGCCTCAAGTTGCTCCAGGGGAGGTTTAGATTGGATATTAGGAAGCATTTCTTTACTGAAAGGGTCATTAGGCATTGGAACGGATTGCCCAGGGCAGTGGCGGAGGCCTCATCCCCCGATGTTTTCAAAAGTCCTGTAGATGTTGTGCTTAGGGACATGGTTTAGTGGGGGACTTGTCAGTGCTAGGTTAAATGATTGGACTAGATGATCTTATAGGTCTTTTCCAATCTAAGCGATTCTATGATTCTATGACTGGCCAGCGAGCCAAGAATCCTTGGCCTGCAGCAGACGGGAACAGAAGATGTCCCAACCCAAAGGGAGCTCCAGAGCTCCAGTTGCTTCATCTTTCAAGTCCGGAGTGACTGGAGCCGAGAACAGCAATTTAGGGCAGCTGGGAGGAGTTAGATGCCCTTACTGCCAGATAATTAAAGCAATTCTTTCTTTCTCCTGCTTTCCTGGAGCCACAGGCCCTACATGTGTCATAACATCCTATCAATCATTCAAACATATCCCTGCACAAATGGGACTAGTATGTGTACATGCTCCTCTCTGCTGTATGCCAGGATTAGTTCCTGCAGCGGCCCCGAGCCTGTAGCCCACACTTTTTGTTCTTCCTCTCCTCATCTCACCAAACCCCCCAACACTGGCGTGACACAGACAGGATTTGCAGAGGCAACAGGACAGATAGTTGCTGGGAACCAGGTCATTTTCACCCCATGCTGAGGGGTAGGTGGACCAGAGTTGGGCTGGATGTTTTCCAAGGGTGAGGAATGATTTTGAGATGCTAAAGCTCACTGGCAGTCCATTAGGCAAAGGTAGCCCTTGCCAGGTCCAGTGATTTTCTTTAAAGGTCTACCAGAGCTCAGAGCAAATTGCCAGAGACTTTCTGGCACTCTAAGACACAAACTTTTCTTCAAGCTTGCTTTGAATCTACTAAAGCTATGCCAGTTCTAAAAGTTGCTGCTGGAGCTGAAGTGAAGTCTTGGCTTTCACATTTTTCACATCCACAACTGCTTGAGAACAGTGTGACATTCTGTCTTTGGCAACTGGGAAGAATTTTGGCAGAAGGGAGGCTGACCTGACAGGCACCCTCAGCAGCCTCTCCCTTGCTGCATGCAGGCCGGGAGGCAGAGAGCTGCCTTTGAGGTGAAATGCAGGTGTGGGACCCAGAAGGGCTGGTGAGAGACCATGTCTTTCACTGTGGCAGCAGTCGGGGGTCCCAAAAAAATCTAAACTTCATCACCCACAGGCTCTGGTTATTTTAGAAACCAGAATTAATTAACAACAGCATCAGCTGATGGTTAATGTCAGAAAACCAGTTCTTATTCCATTGATTATGGTGAGAAAGTAATCGAAGAAAGGATATAAGGGTCTGGCCCTCAATAAATATACTCATTCCCTTGTTAGAATGACCTTAATGGTGCAAACTACACTAGGAGATTCACCCTCTCACGCACATCAAGAAGTTTTTCCCAGATAAAAGTTGTGAGACTAGACAAGTTATTTCAAAAATAAAACATATGGTTTGTGTATTTCTCGCAGGTATGCCCTGCTTTATTCAGAAGCAACGTAATATGGATTTTAATGCAAAGATTCACCAGTTAAATATGCAAGCCCCAAACAAGGCTTAACTGCTAAAATTCAAGAGCCTTTCTATCCCTGTGAACTCCTCAAATGAATCGTAGCCCTAGGATACATTTTGTTGCATGCATATGTTTAGAATGTAAAGAAATTAACCCTTGGGCTGCCATTGCTTTGGCAGGCAAAGGCATGCTATGTGTGAAGTGGGAGCGCGAACATTTTATGCTCGTTTATTATGGTAGTCAGAGTGTTAAAATGAAAACTGCTAACTAAGAGCAGAACAATTACAGCGTTATTTCATTGTGTAAAGAATGTGTCCCTTGGCACAGGAAGTTCAGATTATAGTGCATAGGATGTAGAAAGTGAGAGATGAGATCTATACGCTCAGGATTAGGTGGAAGCTTAATGGAGTTCCCAACCCACAATTAAGAGAACTACCCCTACAGACTCTCTTTTCCAAACCCTCAGGTGAACCTGTGCTGTTTCCTTTCCACTTGGTTCTCTGTTTCTCCACAAATGCACCAGCCCGATCTGCTGTGCCCTCCGACTCGTGCTGGCGGCCGTCAGCGCAGTGCAGTGCAGTTACCCCTTCTGCTTCCTGTGCCTCAACCCCCTGTCGCTGCCGGCCCATAGTTCACAGGTCTACAGTCCTTAATCTGACCCCGGGTGAGGCACGGGGCATCATTCCTAATGGAAAATAATAAACAAGACCATCAAATACTATGGAGCAATTATTTTCTCTTTGTCAAAGTTATCCTTGATGGAATGAGCACACATTGGGCAGCTGCCAGCATATCAGGAAGGATGAACTGAGACACATACATCCCCAGACAGGCTTCTTACATTGGCTTAAACATTTTAGTTCGCAGTCTGAAATTCTGTCTTTATTTTCAATGAATTGCTTCTTTATATTTCCAGGGTGTCTAACTGCATGTGAACACCTTCCAGCTGCTGGATACTGTAGGTACACTGTCACGAGAGCATGGTCAGGGTTTTGTGCTGTTGTCCTAGTCCCTCTGGCTGGGGACTGAAGGATAGTACAGGCCAGATCACAGGCTCTGCAAACTTCACATGCCCAAATCACGTCAGATAGGGACATGAGGAGTCCCTAGAGGTCACACCACATGCCCAATCACAGCCGTGCACTGTGAAAGCCGGTTTCTGGAGAACAAGGCAGCTCATATGAGCCCTCTCGCTCACATGAACTGCCGAAGAGCCGGAGTGGGGAGACAGAAGGCAGTGCCATGAGGTCTCAAGGATATGGGGGTCTTGGTCAGCCTCTGCAAGGACCATGGTCTTATCACTGACAGACTCTCCAGCAGCAATATCAGAAAGGAGCCAGAGAGCTGCCTTGAGGCCATCTTCACCAGAACTGGCAAGCACGATTGCTTTAGGTTAAAGAATCTGAAAGTAGCCTGTCTCCAGAGGAGAGACAAGAACCTGCTTTTACATGCCACCGCCATGAAGTGGGTGTTGGAGGGAAGCCCAAGGGCCTCCATGGAGTGCACCGCTCAGGGTGAGGGCTCTTGCTGCAAGAGTCGTGTCTCTCTTTTGGCATCTGAGGTCACCAGTCAACACCTGTTCAGTTACTAATCCTAACAAAACATCTACCTGCATGTTTTGCAGCAGCCCTGGCTGTGCTTCCAGTTAAGAGCAGCTCAACGAAGGCAGTTGGTTTCCCTTGTGGGGATGAGGGGGGCAGGCACACAGCGGCCTCTTGACTTTTAGCTTAGCTACAGGTTCCCACTGGCTCCACACCTGCTGCTCACTTCCCCTGACAAGAGGAAGAGGGACAGTTTTCCTCCCTAAATCTGGAAGTCCAGTACCCCTGCTCCGCTCTGGATGTTTTGTGTCACGCTTTTCCACGGCAGGGGTAGGTTGGATTCTGCTGGAGCCGAAAGCCCAGCAGCTTCAGTGCCGTATGCCCTGGAGACCAGCTCTGGGGGATACCTGCAAGCAGGTTTCTGACCAGCTGGGGAAACCTGCTCTCACTGGGGTTTGAAAGAGGACTGGCTGGTGGTGGTGGGACCAGAAGCCAGGTGAGGAGCTGGACAGCCCGTACCAGTGCTCACAGCCGCGACAGCCTCCCGGCTGCTCTGGCAATGGAGGGAACAGTGGAATCGCCCAACACTGCTGTCCTCCCTAACCAGAGCATTGCTGTCCTCAGTCACTGCTGTGGTGTGATCCCAGCGGGTCACCATCTGCTACCGACACCGACTTCGGAAACCTTTTGCTGCTGCTTCACATAAACAGTCCATCTTTTTCTTTCTGTATTTTAGACTATTATACAGCTGCTCAGCACTGTGCCACTCTTGTAAAATCGATGGTAATGTGGAATATAGGCAATTCTATCTCACCTCCCTTCCTGAGAAGAAAAATCTGCTTATTGTTGGGCATTACCTGGAGATATTTGTGCATTCACAGATGGATGGGTATGCAAATATATGTATGAATATACATACATACATATGCGCACACATACTGTATATGTATACGTGTGTGTGCGCGCTTTATTCACATATGCGGACAAAAAATATGTATCATGGTACAGATTTAGTAGGCATGAAATACAGGTTTATGTATCAAATATATATATGAGTAGTTTACGTTCTTTCTCTTTTCTTTAAAAAAATAACATTAGCTGACGTTGCATGGGTGCTGGGAGTTGTAGAGAGCTAGCCCAATTCACTGAGAGCATCAGGAGCCTACCTCAGATACATGCAAAGTTGCAGCACGTTAAAAAATAGTCTGATCTGCAAAGATGTCAGGTTTCCCAAGTTTTGAAACTGTTGCTTGAAGGCATCTGCAGCCGTGTTTCTCATCAAGTCGGAAGCACTGTTGTCTGACAATAGCTCTGTTTTCAATTTTGTACCTTCTTCAGGGTTTATAACTCTGAGAAAAGAATGCCCATTGTACTGGAAACAACAAGATTTTCACAATGGCTTGTGCCTTGTCTCATCTTGTATTTGTAGGTGCCAGATCATAGGTGTAGAAAGGGTGTTCCTTTTGAGACTGTCGCTTTGAGGAACTTATGTTGAATTTTTCTCTTCAGAGGTGTCAGCTCTTTTTTCCCTTCACTTAATATTCTCTGAATGTTGCAATGGTGTTCAGATCTTTTTGTCTTCAGCCATTAGCCCTTTGAAACACACTGTAAGGTAAGAACTAGGCAAAATAAAACCAAAGTTCCTGTATTTTCCTCCAACCTCCATATTTTCATTACTTTCAGACTTTTCACTCAAAGAGATAATCCTTCTCATTTTCACTATCTGGTCTTTCTTCCTCAGACATAGCTCCAGGGGAAAAAAAAAAAAAAAGGCCAGGAAAAAAAAAAGCAGCTTGGTAAAGTTCTGCTTACACCCGTGTAGTTGGCTTAGCTAGTGATCTAAACCTGAGATACATTAAATCCTGAGAACAGAAAAGTTCTATTATATATTGCCCTGTTTTTTCTGGATGATATAAGGCAAAACTGAGCTCACATCAATTCATGTCCCACTTAGAAGAGCTAAATATTTTCAGTATCACCTTTCTTGGCGACCTCTGCCAGATGGGCTCTAACAGAGCCAACGGCACTTTCAATGACTGCTGTCTGTGCTGCGGTCTCATAGGCGAGAGCTCATCCAACTCAAATGCAGATATCTAAAAATTAGATTTCTAAATCACAATTAATGACTTTCTGCTCCTTTTATAATCAGTGGAGAGAAAAAGAAAACTTTACAGAGAAATGCATCTGACTTAAGCGTATGTTTTGGAGTGAGATTAGCGACAGGGTTTTTTTGCGGGTGGCTATTTCTGTCCAGCGAGGGCTGCTGGATCCCACGTGTTCCTCCAGTGACGGGCAGCAGGGCCTGGTGTAGGTCCTCTTTGCCTTCCTTCTCTTCCTCTGCTTTAAAACTAAGTTAGTACTTAAATAAAGGTACACAAAGCCTTCTGTATAAGACGGAAGCTTGGCAGGGTGAATTTGATTCAGCATAATTAAAACACTATCTAACCTTAAGCAGGCTTTTAAGAAACTTTTAAAATAATTTGTTTATTCTTTGTGTTATACTGTCATTGTTAAACAGTACAAGGGAAAACATGGTATTATATGCAAACTATTGAGGTGCAACTATCCAGGGAACAGAAAAACTCTTCTTAAATGTACATTTTTCTTTCCCGCTAGGTTTAAGATAGAGCATTAGTATAAAAATTTTTTGTTTTGTTTTCTTGATATGTGCTGTTATCTTAATGGTATTCAAATGTGTTTGCGAAATATCCTGGGCGGATATGAGTAGGCAGAGGTTCGCTGGCTTCAGCATTACACTGGCAGGCCAGCATTTGTCCATTTGTATTTACCTGACTTAGCAACGAACTAAATTTTTAGAAAAAAAACCAGAGAACTGCAGTATAAGGATAGGTCAAAATGAAATGTTAACAGTCTGTTGCAAAGGCAAATGGGACCACTTTGCTGTTTAACCACATTCCTCATTACAAAACATATCTCTACAGACTTTGTGCTAGTAATTAAAAACGTCTGTTTTAGCATTTGATGCGTATTAGGCAAAGTTTCAAGTCATGCAGTCTTCAGCAGAAATGAATGTCCCCCACGATTAAAAAACTCTTTGGATTCTGAGAGAGGAAAAGTGGAGAACATTTAATTAGACATGCTTTCATATTGTCTTGTGAATTAAAAAAAAAATCTCTCTTACACAGGAAGATATTGCTTTAGGATTTGATATGATTGATGTTGCTCATATATATTTGTGTTAGACAGCTATGTAGAAACTACTAAGCACTGAATGCCAGGAACAGACCACGGGCACAGATTTGTCATAACAGTGCATGGATATGCTTCTGAGAAAAATGTGTTAATAATTTACAGCTCCCAGCCAGTTGGAGTTTGGCTCCTGAGGTCTTTCCTGAGGATGGAATCCCATCTCTGGGAGATGTTTGTATTATCTCAAGTTGCCTCTCGTCTCCTTATTTATATGTTTTGAATTTTTTTTTTTCCTATTCTTTTCTCTTTGATTTCCAAGCAGCTCCATTTCACACCAACAACCACTGACATTTCCATTTTTCAAAGGCTATTTTAAAAGCACGATTGGGCCTGCCGCATGTCAGGGTAAGGAGGATGATATGCTTTTGGCAACGGATAACTATACTCAAGCTGGAAGCAAGGCAGTGCTTCCCAAACTATGGTCAGTAGACCACAGAAGGAAAAGGATGCAGTGCAGGAGACTATAGCTAGCGATCCTATGAGACCGTATGATTTAAATCTTTTCTGTATAGTTTGAAACAAAGCATGATGAGGATAGAGGTGCCTAATGATTGGGGAGAAATCTCAAAGCTGACAAAGTTCAATGAAAAGATAATTAGTAATGAACTAGAGTATTCATTTGCTGTGCATCACTAACACCTTCCTCAATATGGATTCTGTGTACTCTGTGGTACTTCCTAGGTAAACAACATTATTTTAATCAGTGTATGTGCAGTAAACCACTGGTTACAGGAGCTTATATCTAAGTTGACTTGTATAAAATGAACACAACTGCAAAATCATTTGAAAGAAACACTGTCTACATGCACATTCAACTGTGCAATTAAGGGTTTGGTACCTCACATATGCATCTTTGAACTTTTATCTTGATTTGTGGGCCTGTTACTACCAGACTCTTTCTTCAGATTAAAGCGTTTCAAAATTAGATGAAACTATGTTCCTCATGTTACCTTGCTTCCAGTATAATGACACCTTTTTGTTGAAGCCACAATTATACAATCCTTTGCTCAAATAGGAAGTGCATTTCTGCCTCACCGTGCACTTTAAATGCGTTAATATTCCTTGCACATTTGATCCTGTTTGGACATAAATAAAAAGTTTAAACTGAATTGCACATGTCCTCTGGGAAAAGTCAAAGCAAGTTCAGTATATATATAAAAATTTAAATTTAAGATCGTACAGTAACATACTTTGACTTAGCTGAAACGGAAATTATAACTGTCCAGTTATTGTACGTCTGGGTCATGCCAGGTTCTTTTCTAATATTTAGTGGTAATGCACACCTGAGTTTTATCTATTGCTATACAAAATATATTTTAGCAGATTATCTGTTACTGCACTGAGGTATTTTTTTTCAGGGCATATTCCTACCAGTCTTCTCACAGCCTAATTTGCACTTCCTACGTCAGATTAGCACCAGTGAAGGAACACATTTTAATTTGAAGATATCCATAAGCCGGAGCATGGTGCCTCAGAAGTTCTCCTGAAAGCTATATTCTCTCTGAGGAGTCCTTTCCCCTTCAGAAGGTATTTGAGTCAAATAATGTTTCATAAAACGTTTTCAAACCTTTTAGGGCATTTGCAGCTGTGGCTGGAACATGCTGCTCGGGTACTCCATGTAGCTCCAGCGGCTGGCTTGTGGCCAGCTGCAAACAGTGACATTACACCTTTCCTTTTGTTTCATCAGGTGTGAAACAGCAAGTGCCGACTCAGAGAGGCAGGAGGGGGTTAAACGTTGAACTGAGAATACAAGGTGTCCTCTCTGAGAGTAAGGCATGATCCTCAGACAAAAGCCAATCTCTTTTTGCTCTGGAGGAGCCACATTTTGGGGGGGATTTTTACCTAGACACCAAACTATCAATAGCCAAAGAAGCTTCTCCTGCCTCCCTGCTTCTTTACTTCTTGTTCCCTGCTTGAGGTACCAAGGACTTTCCAACATCTTTTGAATTGGAGTCAGGTTTAGCATCTGCCTGTGCAGCTTGGTGAGGTGCCGGCAGTCCTGTGGATGTTGTCTGTGGCTGCAAGCCAGCCTCAAATCCTTTAGCAGTTGCAGTGATCCACAGTGAAGTTGTTGCTTCATTGATGATTGCGCCCCATTGTCATGGTGAAGAAATGCTGGAATTTCCCTTGTTAGAACTACAGCCACTAAAATGTCTCTATTTGCCTCCTGAAGTAACAAGAGGGATATAAAAAATAGCATAATACAAGAGTTTTGTAGTAGATAATGAGTATTTTAATAGCAACGGGAGGGAGAATGAAAGAGCCTAATTATAGTATGTGCAGGAAATGCATATTTTAAAGTGCTGTAGAAAGATGTGTGGGCAGGGAGCTATTTCAGCTGAGCCTTTGCAGCGTGATGTTTCCCCAGTCAGAGGTCTCCTGTTAGCTACCGAACACCCAAAATCAAACACAGGAAATAATCAATCCAAGAAATTCTGGACATTTAAAAGCAGAAAATAATACCCTGGCTACATGTGATCCCAGACAGTTTCTGAACTGATTTGACCCATCTGGCACAAACATGGTTTGAACACAGTCAAGTCTAGCAGTTATATTTCCTTGGGTTTCATAGGCGAGGCCAAAGAAAGAAGAAAGTGACAGAGTGGACCTTTTGGGCTGAATTTTGCCTTTATGTGTCTCGTCTTCATAGTGCTCAACGATTTCAGAGAAATCTGGCACTCCTCTTTCAAAGAGAAGTCAACAAGCAAGCCATGGCACCTCAGGAGCCATCCAGAGCCATTTGATGGCTGCAGAGAAGTTATGGGAAAAGATAGGGGCAAGAACTGACCAAACACAAACACAAGAATTACATGCATGGGTAACATGTTCTGGATTCCTGGAAAAATTGGATGTGCAACTAACGTTGGGTCCAGGCGGACCTCACTGATGTAAACAGCACTTGCTCAGGAGATCTGTACGGGTGTCACTGCCCTCGGCAGCACTTCAGGCTCAGACTTCCAGAGTGACAGTGCTTTTGCCTGCTCTTTGGCAAGAACCCTGTGAAGCCAATGCCACCCACCGAGTGTGCAGAGATCAGCAAGGGAGGCAGAATATGTGCACGGCCATTAAAAGATGTCTGTGAGTGGCTTCCCATCCAGAATCTTCTGTGCGAGCACATCTCGGGAAAAGCCGGAGAAGTGGATTTGTCCTGCTAGCAGGTGACGCAGTGAACCTCTCTGAGACTGGAGCATCACATCAGATAGAGAAATGACCTCTTTCTCATTTTAATACACACATAGGGAAAAGATGATATGTTGGTGCTGTGAAACTGTTTCACAGCTCTTAGCTTTCTGTCTTTACAGTTATAAAATTTCACAATGTAACTAAATTCCTGAGGACGTCATGATGCAGAAATAAAAGCCCCTTAAATTAAAGTAGACAAGAACTAAGGCAAGACAGCCATTGAAACAGAATCTTCCTTCTTAAAGTATTTGGCAATAAAAAAAAAAAAATCGGGGGCTGACTTTGATTTATGCTTTACTACTTTATATATGTATGACTTCTTTGTTTACGTATTCAGGGTTTTTTTCCCCTAGAAAAATCACCATCAAAGTAATGCCTAGAGGACATGTATAAAATTTAAAACCAAGGCAGACAAGAATAAACAAAATCCATGTGTATCTGTGTCAGTCACTTGCAGGATGCTCAAGAGATACTGTCTGTAAATATTCTCCCAGAAGCAGAATGGGATTTATCCAAAAAGTAACTAAAGAATATTGCCTTTTATAGAGCATTTAGCAAATGGGTATGCTGCAGTCCTTCCTGGCGTGAAGGTTGGCCATTCTTGGGAACCTCAGCCCTCACCCCTGAGGCATTCCTCTGAAAATGCTCTTGGAGGAGAAGAAATAACAGCTACTTTGGGTCCATTTCTGGCTGGAGCCAGTGTGCTGATCCATTCTGGCACTTCTGGAAGCAGGGCAGCCTTTGGAAGCCCTTGCTGCCATGGGGTCCTGCTTCTGGCAAGGAGGAGCCCAAGGCCTGGTACCCCGGCAAGCTGGGTTATTCAAAATCAGTGCTGTTGCTTTTCTCCAGGCAGTGTTTTCACATGAGACCGGGGCAGGGGGGAGACAATTTCATGCCTGTGTCCTTGGTCCAAAATATTGCCTTAATATAGATCTACCCCAAACTGTTCCTTACCAAAATGCCGAGCCCAGTGCAATAGCACAATAAGGTTATTTGCGTAGATTGAAGTCTCTGGATCAGACCCATAGAATTTATTTTGGATGACTGTATGAAAATTTTGCCGACAAATAGTCTTTTGTATCTGTACATAATGGCTTTCAACCTACATTTATTTTGCTTGTTAGTCTTGAAACATTTAACTGTCTTTGGGGGTAATTATTCTTAAGTGAGTAATAAATAATCTGCAGCTCATTGACCAAGAAATGAGTGCTGTTTTGTAGAGAAGTTCTTAAAGAGCTCCTGCAGTTACAAAGAAGGGGTTGTATTGCCCTAAAAGAGGGGTAGCCTACAGGTATGGCCTGTAAATTTGCCATGTGAAAGCACGCTCAGTCACTCTTCAAATATAGCTCAGAAAGTGACTGTTCTGCCATTGTCAGGCTTAATTCCGCACTTCACTAGGTCTGCTTTGTGACACTGTAAATGCACTGAATTAATAGCGGTACAGTAGTGGTACCTCAGCATGACATCAGAGTAAAGGAGTGGAGAGTCACAGGGATTTAAGACCAGTTTTACCACATTAGACCAAAGGTCCATCCATAACAGTGTCCCACCTGTGATAATTTCCAGGGGCAGATGCTTAGAGAAAAGGTAGACAAACTCAGCAAGTCTATAGTGATATTTTTTCCTAGTACATTGCCATCTTCCAGCAGCCAACTAGCTAGTACTTTCCCAGGAAGACATGGTAGCTTTGTATAAACAGCTCTTGAGACTTTTCACTTCCATGGATGTATTTCATCACTTTTTTGCACCTATATAGCTTCAAGCATCCAAAATCCAGACTATGAAGTCTTACGCCATCCACTTTGAAGCTTCACTGTTAATGGGAGAAAGATAATGTCTGTCTTGTGAAAATAACGTAAGGATGTAACACATAGGAAAGTGATAAAATATCTCAAAACTTAACATTGTATTCATTATAAAACCCCAACTTATTTCCTGAAAGAGTTTTCTTGAACTGGAGGTGTGTCTTGTCTTTTTTTCCCAGTAAAAGAAAAAGGTTAGTAACTTCTAATGCTTCCAAATCCAAGTGAGGTGTGACAAAGTAGATGTGGGCACACTGATGATACATGTGACCTTGGGAGGTGGGGCAGTAGGTCATTGGATCCCTTCTTGTGGACCTCAAAGAGCTGGCAGCTCCTACAAATGATTGCCAACAACAAATGCTGCAGGACGCATTCGGTTCTGGGACTCCACATGCTTTCTTAAGGTCTCCAATGAGATAGACACATTTCTGGACACTTGTAGCTGGAAGTCCTAGCCTATACACGTGGGAAAAAAGTGGAGGGCCTGGAGGCATCACCCTGGAAGGTGCTAAACCAGGTGCATAAGGTCCAGGAATCTACGAAGTGTCCCAGAACTCTCCAGTCTCACTCCCACCATCCACATGGACATGTCTCAGAGGCTGGCGGCTACACCAAAGGACAGTGGAAGACCTTCAGCTGTTGGGCTTCGCATACAAACTATCCCACAAAGCTGGTTGCTGATTCCTCTGAAGCAAAAGCAGCAGCTGGATCCCCACCCTAGGGGTT
The DNA here is from genome assembly GCA_034782735.1 of Sagittarius serpentarius. NCBI lineage: Eukaryota > Metazoa > Chordata > Aves > Accipitriformes > Sagittariidae > Sagittarius > Sagittarius serpentarius. The sequence goes on from JAVKLA010000005.1 coordinate 33,023,322, forward strand.
ACTCTCAGCAGAGTCATAAACTGTATTTCAGATAACTCTCTGTGGAACACTGCAAGTTTTATAGACACTTAGGATCTATCAACTTCATGACTTCCAGCTGAAAGTCTCATCTGGAAGATATCTTTTCACCCCAGACAGCTTCCTGTTGATTACTTGATATTGGATAATTGATCACCAAATAAGGATGGTCAGGATCCTAAGAAAAGACTGCACATCAGCTTCTTGTAAGTATGCTATTGTGATGGCAAGTGCAGAAAGAAGAACCAGCAAAAGAGTGTGAGGAAAGCAGTCAATGAGAATACAATGCAGATTTCCAGAGTAGATAATCATAAATCATTCAGTTTAATCAGACATCTACAAGAAGAAGCATTTGGATAGCTGACTTGGATATGAGTGTCTTCAAAGCTGCTTTGTACCGTGACTAATAGCAATGCACATCAAGTACTACTTCTGCTATACAAGTGCATGCTTGCTTGCTCTGGAAAGGTGACTAAAACCACCAAACATTTTTTCCCTATGACCTAAGCTGGACAAGGGAACAGGTTTTTGGATTTGGAAGAGTGATGAGTTTTACACGCTGTTTTCGTCCTCCCAATGTAAAGGGAAGACAAACTTCATCAGATCAAGAAAGCAAACTGCATAGTGGATGTGATACCAAGAGAAAAAATCTTGCATCCCATGCAAAGAACAAAAGCAGTTCTGTATTAGCGTTAAATTTAGTGCTAGGATAACTTTGGTTCATCAGAGAAATTAAGAACAGAGTCCAGTGATTGAAGGGGCATGTATTCCACCTTCACCTACAAAGCCCGAGAGACAAGTAACACTTGGCTGCACACAAAGCAAGCTGTTGTGAAACGCAAAGTGAGGAGGGAGAAAACTGTAGCACTCCTCTTTCAGCTTGCCTTAGATATGCAGCTAAACAGACTTCAGGGTTTAATGTCTCAATTCGCACCACTATTGAAATAATATTAAAAAGGGCAAATTAAGAAAAGAACAAGCCTGGAGAAAAATACTGTGACACAATGTTGATGAGGGGGGAATGAAAAGCGAAAAATCTGTGCAGACTTCTTCCAGCAGAACACCCTTACAAAAGCCAATTCATGCTTCCCCAGCCAAAAGAGGTCAGTGGAATGGGCAGACAGAAGTACGACTAAGTTTCCTAAAAGTTATCCCACACGGTCAGAGACAGAGGACCCCAAGAGCTCTGTCAGATCACGCCTGATACAAGAGGAAGAGAATGAGAGCAGTCGAGGCTGGGACAGGGTTACCATACATGTTGTAACCAATACTATAGTGACTTCTTATAGAAAAAAAACCTTACTTTTTCCCCCAATTGTGAGAAACTAGAAAAGAAAATACGGGCAGCAGGTTGTTTATTTAAATAACGATGCCTCTCACAGAAAACTAGTGCTGGTTGTAAATAAATAAATCCTGAAGATATGATAATCCTATAGTATGAATGATCAATGTGGCTGGACAGTGTAACTCCCTTGACAAATATAACTTGCCCTATCAACATTTTTAGTTCCCATTTCTGTAATCTTCACAGAAGCCCAGATTCACAGAGTCTAAATTCCACATCTTTTTTACTGGCTGGTTTTCAGCCTTCAAAGCTGCTTAGATAAGTATGAAGGAGAGCTTAGGTGGTTGGTAGGCCACGTGAATCTGGAGCTCATACTTTTTTTAGTCCAAAAACTCTGTGAACACCTTGGAATTTTTGGCCTAATATAGTGTTAAAATATGGAAGTGATGCTTCAGGCTTTGCCTACCTTTACTTGATTGACTGGTTAGAAATTGAACTAATAAAAAAATGTAGAATAAATACTATTGACACGGTACAGCACAATATTATCAATAGAGTACATTCATGCTGGCTAAGCCACTTGAAGACCTGTCACATGCCCACCAAAATCAGCTGCCGCGCTGCATCTCGGCTGCTGAAATTACAGCCCTTGACACGACAAATATTTGTGGGAGGTATCAGAAGAGTTTTTGGTGTGTTAAGAACCTGCAGGCTCAGGCTACACTTGCATTAGATGAGTGGACCTGACAGAAGGGACTGGGTCTTTCTGAGCCTAGGGCAGGTCAGGGGCACCAGCAGAGCTGGGTGGTGGGAAGTCCATAGGCATGGGCCCCCGAGGCTGAGCCCGCAGCTGCGGTTCCTGCAGAGAACCAGCAGCATCATCCCTGGGGAGTTGGATACTCCAGGGAAATGTCAGCCCTCTGCATGTCCGAAGGAGGTCCTACAGTCCATGCTGCTTGTTTTCAGTCTGGATAGTACAAAATAGATTATCTGGCCTTAACTTAGTCTAACCTTGCTTTAGAGAGTCAGCTGAGTCAGGATGCTGGCTTTCCTCTCTGGCCTGCTAGGAGAGGTGGGACTTGCATGAAACAAGTCAGGCCCTCTGAGATCTCTTGTTCCCTGCAATGACCCAAAGCCTTGGTTTCGTAGTGAGAATTGATGGGCTTCAGGACAGGTTGCATTAGTACATTTGCAGAATTGGCATTTCATAAGCATACAGTACATTGGGGGCTTGTTTGATTTCTCCAATAATTATATAACACATAAGATGGGTATATGACAGTGTATAAGATACAAGGTATAAGACAGGTGTATACATGTCAGTGGATAAATTTGAGAACAGAATTTGTTCACAGTGTTTTTAACAAAATGCTATGGAGAGCCAGAAACCCTTCTTTTTTTCCTCTGTGCACTTGTTAAGGATTTTACCGATTTTTTTTAGCATTTTTTTTTTTAAGTATGCACTGTATGAGGTTTTACGTGGTCTAAGTGAACATACTTCCACTGCATTTTTTGCTTATTATCTTTAACTGTCTCTGGGATGTTTTCTTTCTTTTGGGTTGTACGCCTAGAAATACTTTCAGACAAAAACTATACATCGGTTGCTTTCTTTTGTCGACGTGTGGTTCTGCACAAGCGCTGGGGGAACGTTTTATTCCTGGTCACTCTGTAAAGGAGATTCATGGCTGTTAAACTCCACGTCCTCTTCCAGCCCCATCAGGAAGACACCGTGTTGTTTTCCCCAGCACTAACAAGCCCTGCCTCCCACTGCTAACACTGATTTGTCTGGAAAAGAAGAGAGGGCACTGCCTGTGATAACCCGGTGTTAGGCCCTCTGTTCAACAGCTGTGCTAAATGAACCTATACTTGATTATGTATTAAAACCCATCAATCTTGCACAAGGTTTCCAAACCCTCCACAACCTCCTCAGCAGGCATAATAGCAATCACCGTGTTTAAAGGTCATGGTTAGGAGCTTAATTTAAAGCTCTTATAATAATGCAATTTAATTCTGGAAAATGCCATAGTATTGCTCTCTGAGGACTCCTGTCAGGCAGAAGACACTTAACTGCTTGTGCACAGCTTTGATTTATTTATTCTTTTGAATAACATCTATGTTGTTATCTTTTAATCTTACTAATGTTCCCACTTACTAGGTGGTAGGCAGACTTTCATAGTGGCAGTAAATTTCAAATGAAAAACATCAGCTGCATTTTAATTTCTACTATAGCAAAAAGTTTTTTAAGCAAAAGTGGATAATGCTCATGCTGTGTAGGTAAAAAATTAAAGCAATTTGACTACCACAAGGTTTTGTCTTGCTTTAAAAAAGACTTTCACATCAAATGAAGCATAAACCCTTTATTGGGGTTGCGTGGCAAGGTTTTGGTAGCAGGTGGGCTACAGGGGTGGCTTCTGTGAGAAGCCACTGGAAGCTTCCCCCATGTCTGACAGAGCCAAGGCCAGCCGGCTCCGAGACGGACCCGCCACTGGCCAAGGCCGAGCTCATCAGCGACGGTGGTAGCGCCTCTGGGACAACAGATTTGAGAAGGGGAAAAAGAAAACTGCACAACTGCAGCCGGGAAAGAGGAGTGAGAACATGTAAGAGAAACATCCCTGCAGACCCCCAGGTCAGTGCAGAAGGAGGGGCAGGAGGTGCTCCAGGCGCCGGAGCAGAGATTACCCCGCAGCCCCTGGGGAAGACCCCGGTGAGGCAGGCTGTGCCCCTGCAGCCCAGGGAGGCCCACGCCGGAGCAGAT
>JAVKLA010000005.1:33027739-33082480 GCA_034782735.1 Sagittarius serpentarius
CTGAGGAGGAAGGAGCGGCAGAGACACGGTGTGAGGGACTGACCCCAACCCCCATTCCCCGTCCCCCTGTGCTGCTGGGGGGAGGGAGGGGTGGGGAGAGGGGGTTTCAGATTTGGTTTTTATTTTGTCATGATCATATTCTGATTTGATTGGTAATAATTTTAAACTAATTTTCCCAAGTCAAGTCTGTTTTGCCCGTGACAGTAATTGGGGAGTGATCTCTCCCTGTCCTTATCTCAACCCACGAGCCTCTCGTATTTTCTCTCTCCCATCCAGCTGAGGAGAGGAGAGATAGAGTGGCTTTGGTGGGCACCTGGCATCTATCCAGGGTCAACCCACCACAAACCCATAATAAATAGATTTGCAACATGTGGTTTATTTTGATAGCAGTAGCAGCAGCTAAATAAAGCTGAAGAGGTAGTTTAATGGTGTAAGCACCACATTTGAACCACCTAGACTCTCTGGAACCACTGGCTTAAATCTCAGCAGGGTTGACTCAGGCCTTTAGCTCCTTTAGGCAGACACCGAGTTTCATGCATCTACCATGGAAAGAGGTGAGACTTTATAAACTGAGGCTCTGGCTCCTGTGCACAAAACTTGCTTCATTTGTTCTTAGTGCCACTGGTGTTAATGGCTTTTCTCCTTATGGGCACAAAGCTTTCTTGGTGCTGGCGGCTGCTGGGCTCTGCTCTACAGCAGCCTGCAGGCTGGCAGGGCGGTACGCAGCCAGCTTCAGTCATCCTGAGACACCCGCAAGACTGGAAACTCTGGACAACAGAAACCAAAACTGATCCTTGACCCAAACTTACCCTTCATAAGACCAGCTTATTAACTGGGGCACAGTGCTGTGCATCCTTGGTGGAGCTGAAAGTAGGGTAAGAAACTCCTGGGGAACACTGGACACAGCAAAGCCCAGTGCATAGGCTTAATCAGAGCTATCAGGCTTGTCAGTGAGATGCCAGTGGGTATCTCTGGCCCATGTTATCATTTATCTTAAACCAGAAAAGCTGTCCACAGGTGATGGAAAGCTCACGGTACAACAGCCAGGCACAAATTTCTTGGAGCGTTTAGGAAAAACTAGAAGAGTTTGGTGCATGCCAGGGGCACGTGCCATTTTGTCATGTGGAAGGCTTGAATTTTTCCACAAAGAATTTACCTTTCCTACCTCTCTAATGCGTAACATGGAAAAGGGAAGAAAAACATCAATAAATACATTCACAGCTAATTAATCACAGTGAGGAACATAGGGTATAAAAATGCTGGATTTCTGAAAAGATTGTTCTAACTCTGAGGTGACATGCCATTAAACCTATGTTCATGGCATTAATATACTCTGGAGCAAAAGCCAGGTGACTTTTCATGGGCCTTCAGAAACCTGCCCATTGCAACAGAGCAAAGGGGCGAGTTACAGCACAGCATGGGGGAGAAACAAAACAGGCAGCTTTGGCGCAGAACTGCCAGGCCTCCACCACAGCTTCACCAGACAGCGTTATCTGAAAGTAGATTGTTGCTTAAAATTCAGAGTAACCGAATTGCAGTGTGGGGGCCTTGGAGGACTGTGACGGGCCTGATTCAGTGCCTTACTGTGCCTCTTTGTTGTCCTATTGTGTCCTGTAGAGTTGTCTTACTGGCTTAAAACCAGTGTAACTGTGCAAAGAGTCAGATCCCATCATGCTCACCAAAAGGTAAATACTGTTACAGATACCCTTATTTTACTGTGATAGAATCTACACAGACAATTCAACTGTTTCCTTTTTCTTCATACAAGAGTTAGAGCCTGACCCAAAGTCCAGTGAAATCCGCGTGTCTTCCCTTCGACTCCGTGGACTTTGGATCACACCCCTAAAGCACAGAGAAGCACATGAATAATAACAGAGGACCAAGCACATCAAAAACTATCTTTCAAGTAAGTACGTGTTCCCATTTAAATCCCTGAACTCAAATTACAGGGTTTTTAAAGAACAGCTTTCTTAAAAGCCAGGAACAAAGTATTTATATTAGCTACAGTGAAATGAAAAGGGAAACTAACAGCAGAAAGCTACACTATTTATCTGCTATTTAAAATCAAAATTACTGTTATTTTAAAAGCTAATATCTGCCTTAAATGTTCCATCTGATTTAAGTAAAAGTAAAAATACTACATCTTTCAGCATTAAAAAGACATCTTTAAATAAAAGATGTAGTAATCATAACACACACAAAAAGAAGGAAATGGAGATCTCGAGCTATACTCAGCTGAGAAGGTGTGGCACAGAGAATAGGAAATCATTTGGTTCTCACTGATTATAGCTCTTTGTATCAAAATACTCGAGGCTGAAATTAGTGCGATCCACAAGAGCAGGTGTTTTGAATTTTAATCTAAGATATAATTAGACTCTATAAAAAACACTATGTGATGCAGTAATTGAAAGGGCTAATCATGGGATGCTTTATTTTTAAAAATATTTAAAAATAGATCTACAAGCCGTAAAAAAAAATCATACTCCACAAATCTTTATTTTGACTACATATAAAGCTGCAATCCATTACAACTTTGATTTGAAAGACTTAAACGATTCACTAGTATCTTTAAAACTGATACGTAATTATCAAGTTCTTTATCTTGCATTTCATGTTGTTTATATAAACATTGTTAAAATCTCTTATGCTTGCACAATCACTCTGTGGGAATGATTGTCAAGGCCAAACATTGGTTTAAACGCCACCTGGATTAAAGGATTATATATAAAACTGAGCTAAAAGTTTTCCTTTTGCAGTTGCTTATTGTTTGCAAATGATATTTCTTTGGACTTCAGGTGTCTGATCTCTTACTCTAGTGTTTATAGTGAGAGGATGTCAAATTCAGCAGCTCTTCTTGTTGATGAAGAAGACCAGTATACAGTCCTATGGCTTTGCCTGTCACTGCTTTATAAGTCAAGGTTGCTAACCAAAGGAACTGATGCTGGTTAAGAAGTCATTTGATGGCTCCCATCTTCTTAGCTATTACATCTGATTTTGAGCTAAAATGGCAATGCAATCAAGCAAGACGGGAATGAATCAATTAGGTAGCGAACACAGTGAAATGAGTGAGTGCTTAACTTTTTAGTGCACAAACTGAGACAGCCTTAAAGAATTCGCACGGAATTGATCATGCTAGTTCTCCAAATTTCTGCGAGCTGGTGCAGTGCAATTCGAATTAAGCCAGCTAAGATAAGGCATCTGAAAGGACTAGTTGCTAAAAAAATGCCAGGCGATATAACTGTGATGCACTGTTCTCCCTTTACACTAGAAGCCTGAAGCCAGGAAAATTGACGTGGAGCAAAACTCTCTGCGGGCCCAGCACTGTTTTGGACTATATGCCATAACACTCTTATATCGATGCTACTTCGTCCTACCGAAGAGGCGTAAATAAGAATGAGGCCCATCGTCAACCAATAAGGAGAAAAATCCATATCTGATAATGTATCTCTATTATTGAAATATTATTAGTATTAGGAATATCAGCAAACCAAAACACTTTAGAAAGTCTGTCTTTTCTGTAATGAAGTTTATTAAAGTCAGATATTAGCAATATGTAGTTTGTAATACGTTAAACAGTTATCTCCCAGACAGTCTGAATGCCAGAGAAATGTGTATTTTATCAACGCAGTGAAATGTTTCACTTTACCTGCAGTTCAGGTGACAACTTGCCTTCAGGTCTTCAAGACTGAGATAATGCCAGCGTTCCTCAGATCTATTGCCAGTACGTCTCGTGGTGGAGTGGGGTCGGAGGGCCCATGGGCCTGGTAATTAATGCAACGTCAATCCTGCTGCGGGGTCTCTGCCAGCAACCTTACAATAGAACCAGACGGCTCAATCTCTGTGAGGCTTTCCCTCCGCTGGAGCGTGCTGGAAGGGTTTCTTCCCTGTTCAAAGAGAAAAACCTTTCATTCTGAAGGTGTTTTGAACTCATTCGAAAGTGCAGATGTTGTTTATATGCTGTGTTACAGGAGAAAATATTTCTTTTTTCATGTTTTCTAAACTTATTATTGAGGGGAAAAAAATCCTGGGCAAGGTTCAAGTTTGCTAAGTGCCAAATTCTTCAAACTTTGTAATTTAAATCATCCCCCCACGTACGTATTGGAAAGCCAGATGCTTTGTATCCTTTTTATCTCCTGTTCTATCTGTCAGGCACAAAGATTTCTGTGTGTCGGAGAAAGTAAGTGCTGCTTCTCAGCATGGCATTGCAGAAAGAGGCAAAGAGAGATGTTTTCATTAGGCTCCCATTCCCTTGTTCTCACAGCATTTTCATTTTTGAGCTTCAAGCAGAACTGGTAATAGGAATGCTTTCTATTTTTAGTCTCAAAGGCTTGTTTCTGCTATCACAGTTAGCAGTTGCCCATGAGAAATGTGTTAAATGAAATCTTGGTTCCTTCAATAGACTTCTTAATCTGATTAATTGCTGAGTGAAGTAGATTTCACCCAGATACATGTGTGTGTATACCCCATAGCATTTTCTTCTGCTTTCACAGTATCCTGTCAATACTAGTCGCTGATTCTGACTCAGACTCAAGGCATCTGCTGTAATTGCAAGCTTCCAGACCTCCATTTTCACAACCTTAAAGCTTAACTTTGACCAAAGAGGGCAATACCAAAAAATGGATGTTTCAATATTAATAAAATCATATCTAGTTGATTGGAATGGCCTGCCGAATGTTAATTTTCAGAAGATAAATGCTAATAAGTGAAAAATAAAAAATGAAAGCTTGCTACAGTTTTTAGTTACACAAAGACATACTACCTTCTGCACAGAAGCCATGCTTCAAAGGAGCAAGACAGAACAGACAGTGCTTAATGAATGAGTATTCAGCCTTGTGTTTAAGCATCATGATTCCACGAAGAGCTCTGTCCCTTCATATTAACCGAGCCCTGGTCTCAGTAGTAAATTGCTGATATCCTCAGAGTCTTTTCTAATGCTTGTAAAATAATACCTGAGCGATTCATAAGCAATCTTTAACCCCTGCCTGTGAATTGTGTTGGCATTATTTGCTCCATTTTATAGATGCAGTGTTTAAATGCAATACTTTCAAAGGTTCCAAATAATTTTGGGTGCTGAGCAGAAAAATCTCTGATTTTTTGGAGCACATGTCTGTTCAAGGCAGAGCTCCTAGTGATTGCAGTGCCAGTTGCAATCTGAGAATAATTCTGGTTAGAAGGTGCCATCTGATCCACCCCCCTGCTCAAAGTGGGGCCAATTTTTAAGTTATACCCAAATTTGAAATCAGATCAGGTCTTTCAGGGTCATATCTAGTCAAATCTGGAGTATTGTGGTGGGTTGACGTCAGTCCCTCACACCTTGTCTCTGCTGCTCCTTCCTCCTCAGGGGCAGGACTCCTCGCTCTGCCCCTGCTCTGGCCTGGGCTCCTTCCCATGGGAGACAGTCCTCCACGAGCTTCTCCACCATGAGTCCTTCCCACGGGCTGCAGTCCTTCACAAACTGCCCCAGCGTGGGTCCCCTGCGGGGTCACAACTCCTGCCAGCAAACCTGCTCCAGCCTGGGCTCCTCTCTCCATGGGGCCACAGCCCCTGCCAGGAGCCTGCTCCAGCACGGGCTTCCCATGGGGTCACAGCCTCCCTCGGGCACCCACCTGCTCCGGCGTGGGGTCCTCCCTGGGCTGCAGGGGGAGATCTGCTCCGGCGTGGGCCTCCCCGGGCTGCAGGGGCACAGCCTGCCTCACCGGGGTCTTCCCGGGCTGCAGGGGAATCTCTGCTCCGGCGCCTGGAGCCCCTCCTGCCCCTCCTTCTGCACTGACCTGGGGGGCTGCGGGGATATTTGTCTTACGTGTTCTCACACCAAAATCAAAACAACATCATCACAACACCGACAAAAAGCGGGCAATTTACACACAATCCACCCCTCATCCCTTCACCACAGTTACAACAACATAAATTCCCCACAATCATTCCGCTCTTTACTTGCTGTGTTCAGTCCAAGTTTTGCCCGTTACCTCTCCCAATTACGATCCTTATCTCAAATTCCTCGTGCCCCACGTTGGGCACCAAAAAGGACCGTGGTGATTTGACCCTGTCTGGACACCAGGTGCCCTCCAAAGCCGCTCTGTCGCTCCCCTTCCTCAACTGGACATGGGAGAGAGAATATAACAGAAGGCTCGTGGGTGGAGAGAAGGACAGTTCAATGAAGCAAAAGCAAAGGTCACGCGTGAAAGCAAAGGAAAACAAAAGATGTTATTCTTTGCTTCCCATCAGCAGGCCATGTCCAGCCACTTCCCGGGCAGTACGGCTTCAATACGTGTAGCAGTTGTTCTAGAAGACAAATGTAGTAATAACGAATGCCCCCCCCTACCCCCCCGCCTTTCTCAGCTTTTATTGCCGAGCAGACGTTATGAGGTATGGAATATCCCTTCGGTCACTTTGAGTCAGCTGTCCTGGCTATGTCCCCTCCCAAGATCGTGCCCAGCCACAGCCTACTGGGGCGGGGAATGTTGGAGACACAGCCTTGATGCTGTGTGAGCACTGCTCAGCAGTAGCCAAAACATTGGGATGTTACCAACACCTTTCTAGCTACCAACAGCACTGTGAGGGCTGCTATGGGGAAAATTAACTCCATCGCAGCCAGACCCAATACAAGTATCTCCAAGGATGGAGACTTCAAAACCGTATGAGTACATCATACTTCCGCAAATCAGGACCTGGAAACCCCAAACCAAAGCACCCACAAAAAGTGATTCCGCAAGTTGCTGCCACAGAGGGAGCATGCGTAACACAAAAAAAGACAATCTTCAGTCTTTCTGAGTGCTGAAAATCATGGTGGCCTCATGCTGCTGGTAGCTGATGTGTGGTGAAGTCCCCTTTTGGCTCTTTATGCGCAGCCCCCCAACATGGCAGCAGCTCAATTTCTCATAAGCAGAATACTGCGCATATCTGCATTTAGACCAGCGCCCTGAAGCAAACGAGTCTCTGACGACACTTAGGGGCTCTTAGCAAGTCCCTGGTGTCTTTGAACACTTGCAGGCTGTACAGCCTTGAACTTATCCCCTGTAATGGAGAATAAGAGCTGCCTGTGGGTGACCAAGGACAAGTGAGCTGCTGCCATCTAACAGCAGGCTGCAGCCCTGAACTCTTTTGTGAGCCCTCCTTCCTGAGGGACACTGTCAGAGAATATTTTAAGAGCTACCATGGCCTTGAAAGTAGTCATGACCTTGTACAGATAGGTTCCCTACATTTCTTCGTGTGTTCATGGGCTCTGCCCGGCACTGGGGAGGAAGAGAGGAGAGAGCTGGGGAAGAAGGGGAAGGGCAGCCCAGACTGTGGTAAGCTAACTCGCAAGGGTCTTTCAAAGTGTGCTTAATTGCAGTGTATGAACGAACAGGCAATACCTTAAGTAATTTGCCCTTTTTTTTTTTCTGTGGTAAATACATGGAAAAGAAAATGTGCCGGCCATGGCTGCATGGAGTGGCTGGGGAGCTGCACAATGGCCATGAAGCGTGCTCTTGGACCGGTTTCTCAGGATTTGTCTTCTCTGAGAAGGGCCCTGGCTGCATCCCGCCACGGGGTACTTGGGGACGAGGCTGCAAGGCACAGCCGTATGCTCCGGCGAGGGGGGCTTTGAGTGCACAGCCTCTCCTGGCGACACTTCCCCGGCCGCAGGACGGTGCTGCGGCTTCTTTCTCCATCTGCGATGCCCCAAGTTGGGTGCTGCTGGGTTTGCCAGGGCGGGCAGGAGGCCAGGTGCGGTGCTTGAGGTCCCAGCGGGAGGGAGCTCATTAGGACCACTGCAGTCAGGGAGGGAAATTTGGCAGGTCCGAGACACCAGTGGAAAGTTGAGAAGGCCACCTGCGTACCCTCCCCTGGCAAAAGTCTCCAGCTCTGGGGACCTCCTAGGGTGGTTTGCAAAAAAGGAGGGTGTAGGAATGCTGGGGGTGCTGGCCGGTGCTGTGGTGGCTCCTCGGGTGCCAGGGCGCTTCTGGGCCTCGTTGCAAGTGGGTGCCAGCCAGGGCGCAACTGCACCGGCAGCCGCCGCAGCCTCCGCACCAGAGGCACCTCGCAGCAGCCCTGTGTCTGCCCCTGCACTACCACGAGGTTGGATTCCCACTCTTAACCTCAGTGGGAGCCTGGGGCACACAAGGAGTGGAAAATCCTGACATTAACCATCCTAAGGATAGTCTAAGCGAAGAATGGCAAAGAATGAAAAAGTCAGGTGCTGTCGGCTCGTAGCAGGGAGTCAAGAGTGATATGTATAAAGTAGCTGCTCAGCAAAAATTTTGGTTTTGTCTTATTTTTAATGTAACGTTTCAAAAAATCCCAAACCTTGAGCTTTCTGCTGGAGAAAAGCAGACTTAATACAGAAGGGTGTGCTACAGGCAGCAGTCCAAGAGCACGCAAGAGATTTGTAAAAGTAATGCTTCAGGAAGCTTGGTCCAAAAGTATGTTCCAGCAAATGATTGCGCTGAAATTAATCACCAAGGAAAGCTACAGGAGCCAGCTAGCATTTTAACTCTAGCATAAACTGGCACTGCTTTTTTGGAATGACTAGAGCTGTGCTGATTTATACCAGCTGATGATCTGGTCCACAAACGTTTTCTTATTCCAACTTTAATTATTTCCCAGAGTGTAAGGGTGTCTATGTCTATCTCTGTTCATTTAAGATTTCCAGATGCTAGTCTGGAAGTATGCTTACAGCAAGCATTAAGTTGGTCAGTTTGGATGGAGTACAGGCTTCCTGACATCTCATTGGATACTTTTACTTCAACATATGAATGTGCTGGTTGATTATGAGAATCTCTTCTCCCCCCCCCTTTTTTGGGTATTGAAATTCTCAGTGAACATAAATGAAAAGGGCCTGTTCTCACAATCCACAAGGGCAGGCTACGTTAATGGTAGTTACATGTGTACATTGAATTTATTTGTGCACGAGGGTGGCTCCTTATATTTAAATTCGCAGTCCTAAGGAAAAAATAGCTCCCTGTTTATGAGCAACCAAAACCTTTGATTTCAAACAATGTAAAGTGGCATTTCTCAAGTCCTGTCTTTATGAATGCACCCTCTGAGTCTTTTTCACTGCACCTGTACAAACAGCAACAAAGAGAAAACACGTGAGTGTGAAAAGGGCCTTCAGCTTCTCCCACCTACTTAATGAAACTTCCTTGCTTTTTTTTGCAAGCAAATGAAAGACAATAAATTACCTGAGATGCTTTTTCAATGGCAGCAGGAGTGATAGGAGTGTCCTCATTTGATGCTCTAGGGGATAAGACTTACAAATGGTGCCATAAAAAGTCCTTCTGGGATGTGAAAGCTTGCAGAGAATGAGGCAGTTCCGCAAGCTCTGTAGTTGAAACCAAAGCGTGCTGTGCTTGTCATGTGTCTGATCTGGTTTGTCACGACAAAGACTCCGCTTAAATTTGTGGAGTAGCTCAGCTAGTTTCAGCAGAGCAACACAGATTTATACCAACTCAGATTCTGGACAGAAATCTCTGCATTTCCATTCGAGTTAGAAATGTTACCAAGAATTGTGCTACTGTCGGAGTCTTTTAATATCCCAGATAGCTGACAGTCTTTTTCACCAAATAAACTTTAAACCAGATACAGATCATTCCATTAGATGCAGTTTGGATTACTACTTTGAACACTGGAGACACTGGAGAAGAACTAGTCGTACCAGATCAAGAGACCTTGACTTGATTAATTTTAAATTAAATGTAAAGATAAAAACAGGTAGTTCTAGTTGAAAGTGAAACTACCACTTTCAGTTTCAAAAATGCAGTTCACTGAACTGGGAAACTCATGGACTTGAGTGTAAAAAAGAGCTGGAGTTTCTGAATGGCAAAGGTACAGCATTTCTCTGGGGCCTCTACCGAAATCAAGGGAAGGGATCTGGACCTACTGGATGATTACCCAGCTCAAAAATAACCTTTTCAGAACAAATAGACATCCTATGAAGCATGGAAAAAGAGAGCAATGCTCAGCTAACACGATTAAGTCTTAGAGGTCAGGGAGTGTGTGGATAAAATGAGAATTGCCAAAAGACAAAGTTGGATTTTTCAAACACAGCTAAATCAAATAGAGATATTATTTTAGCCACATAAACAAAAAGATGATTTATAGCCACTGCGCAGTGAAGGTGGTGAAGTTAAGGACAATACAGATATGGCCCCAAGATGAATACTTTGGCTCAGTTTTCAACAGGGATGATGATGTTAAACAAGGCTGTGTTGCTAATGGGAATATGAGAATGGAAATGGAATTAACCACATCTAAGGTGGACGCCAAACTCTGAAGAGATTAATGTGACTGAGTCAGCTTGCAGTGGAGGCACATCCTAGGAGAACTATGAAAGAACTGGTTTAAGAAACTACAAGTCTGCTAACAAAGATTTTGAATGTGTTTATCAGCGATGATAGCTCTTCCTTGAAAAAGCAAGCATTGGATCTAACTTAAGTAAAAAAAAAAAGTCTGGGCAACCACAGATCTGGCTTTGAGAATATGTGAAATTTTAAAATACACATTGGAGAAAAAACAGATAAGGACATGAAGATGGAAATGAAATGTCACTCACTTTAGCAGGAGTAGATCATGTCTGAATAACCTGACAAATTATTTTTATTAGTAAGAGGAGGAGATGCAACTCAGTTACCAGGAAAGCTTTTGACACAGTGCTGCATAGGAAATTGCTCATTAAGCTGGAGAAAATTTGGATTAGTAGAAGAATTGTGAGGTGGAAAAAAATGAAGGATCATGCCGAAAGGAGAAATACCAAACTGAAAGGAAGTTACTAGTGGAGTTCTTCCAAGACGTGTCTAGGGACTGATCCTATTTAACATTTTTAACAACTTTGGCAGAAAAACTAGTACTGTGCTCATGAAATTTTCTGATAATGCAATATGTAGTGTGAATGTGGAGGAGGACAGTATATAGGAAGGACTGGATAAGCTTCAGCATTGGAATAATAGAAATGGGTTGAATTTGAATAACCCAAAAGGTGAGGTCAGGCACTTTAGGACTCATAATTTTTCCCCAGGCAGGAAGCTTTGAAAAAAGACCTGGGAATGGACTATTTGATCACCGGATGACACAATATGTGATGTGCCTGTGGAGAATATAAACGAGGTCCTCGAATATATCAGGTGGGGAACCTCCGGGAAAGATAAGTACCAGTGCCGTTTTGTGACACAGATTACTTCAGCTGGAAATGAGGAGGTTTCTAACCAGAAGAGCCACGCATTTCTGGAACAGCCATCCATCAACCCAAATATGCTGTTAAGACAAAACCTTATCAGTTTATGGAAGCTGGTACAGCGAGGCATTTGGGGGAGACTGGAGGCAGCAGTCCAGGAGAGCGCTTCTGGATCTGACTCCCTTTACAGCTCACGCAGAGCTCAGACACTCAGCTTGGTAGAATCACCCAAAGGCTAGCTTGAGCTTGAATTCTACTTTCGATGCAAAAGTAAGCCCAGATTTGTAAGAAATACCAGTAGCTGTTAATCACTTGACTAGCTCAGTCTACAAATACATATTTGCCTCTGCAGAGGCAAATGATCGCCATTAATAATGTATCTCCTATCATCACCTGTAACAAACCCTGTTAGTTAGTGAGTCTTGATTTTCAGGCAAATTCAACAGCGCATCTGGCTGCAGTTAGTCAATGTTATTATTAAATCACATTTTTCCTTTTTAAAGGTAATTTTCACCAGATATCCCCTGATATCTGCTGAATAGGTTCTATGGAATCTTAATCCCTATGATTTTCATGTAGTATTATCAAAATATGAGACACATTTTCAGTAGCTGGGCTTTCCAACTGTTTGCCATCACTTTTGCTCTGCGTAGGGCCCTTTGCAGCTCCGACCCATGGACAGGTGAAGGCCAGCGTGGAAGGTCTGTCCCCTGTCCCCTACCCCAGGGGCTTGGGAGAGTCGCGTTCACTAGAATTTTGATTTCTGCTAAACTGATTTCTCTGCAGTTCATAATCAAGACAAAAGAGCCCTCATGTGATAAGTACTCTCTATTTAGCTGTGATGAAGTGCTCGGATGACGGTTTCTGCCGCGCCCCACTTAGTGTATGTAGGACTGCTCCGTGAACCTATTAACTTATTCTTTAGACACTGGATGGGCACATTTCCAGTAGATGACTGGATGTTCACATTTTTTATTTGCTAAAGATTTCTTTGACCTTGGTGAAAACCGAAAGAGAGGAAATAGCATTCAAGGAGGCAGAACTTAAAATGAAAAACACATGAAACAGGAACTCCCTGAGGAACGGAGGAATGGAGCACTGGCCGAACTCAGGGGTGTTTGCTGTTCGGCGGCCTTGCCAGGACATATGCAGAGCAATATTTGGACTTTACATTCTCCATGTGCAAAGGAAAAGAAAAAACCCAAACAAACTAAAAATTTTAACAATGGAGGTTGCATCCCTGAGATGCAAACCTTTTCTTCTTTTAATAACAATTAAAAAGATGGGGGTTATTTGGTGAACTCACTAATGGAAGCTGGGTCCACATATGTCTTTCATTTTAAGATACCAAATTAAATTGCCGTTGATTTCTATGGCCACCTTATTTTTTATGAGAGTGAGAGGCTGCTTAGTGAAAGGCCTATATTTATGACTAATTTAAAGTATAGAAGATTTGTTACAGTGGCCCACACCTGTCACAGCCATTGATTTATACATGTACTGACTTGCCATGTTTGCCTATGGGCAGCTTGAAATTACAGACCTGGTACACAGAGACTACACAATTACAATACCAAAAAATACTATCAGAAAAAAATTAGAATTTTCTACATACCACAGTCCAAAAAACTTTACAGTGCGGGAGCTTTCAGCTTGAGCTCACATTGCGTTTTTGTACGGGCATGTACTTGAGATCCATCTTCTCTGGAATATAAGGCTTATTTAATAAGAGAAAAAAAAAGAAATATTTTGCTGACTGGAATAGTGAATATGGTTCTGATTTGCTGCTAACATAGACTCATCCTTCTGAGACTCAAACCAATTTCAAGTCAGGAAAGAAAGGTGATGGAAAAGCCTTTTTAAAATCTCTGACAGAGCACCCGGCACACGGCTCATCTTATTGCAGCAGTGTAATGGTGACAGGGTACTGTGGGTCGGTTGTGTGCCCCTGACTGATGCCCCACAAAGGACCGTCTGCAGAAGACGGTTTGGGAACTGCTGATCTCGATCATAAATGTTGTCGGTCTATGGTTCTGAAACAAAAACTTTGCCCTTTCTGTGAATAATTTTAACAGTTTTAATTATTTTAATAATTTTCTGCATATTTTAAATTTAACTTCTTCCAGCTGAAGTAGTTAAGTTTTGCCTCCAGTGGTCCTAGCAGGCTCTGAAAGTGTTCAGCCTTGGCTATTTTCTGTCCTGTGGTGAGGCAGACCTGTGGATCTCACACCAACGATAACGTGTGAGGCAGAGGGCAGGGATGGAACAGAGTCAGGACTGGAGGGGGGACATGGGGTGTGCAGCCTGATACCGCCAACAACATCCAGTCTAACATCAGGACCGCCAACAACATCCAGTCTAACATCAGGACCTACTAACTGCAGGGCTGTAGCACCATTAATGCCTGCGATAAATCCTTATATGATGCAACAGAAACCAATCCCACCTCATTTCTTCGCGGTAGCGGGGAAAAATGCAGAAGATCCATCCCTATCTCCTGCCCCAGCCTCCCTGCTCCCTCCAGACTGTGGATCCCATGGAGACCCTGGAGCAAATCACCCCATTCAGCGGGCAAATGGCTGCCTGCCTGGAGACCTACCACCACCACCGAGCAAAGACAGAAAGTCACTGCTAACACCATCTCCCCGAACTGATATTTTTGGAGGGGTTTAATACTACAGACTGGTCATCCTGGAGAAGAAGTGTATAAAATAAAACATTGCATGCAAGTAAAAAAAGCAAAACAAAATACAAAAAACAATCTTTTCCCCCTAAAAGATTACTGTTTTTTCTTATGGATATCAAACAAACTGTCTTCTTACCAAGCTTTATGGGACTAAACAGACTTACAGACTATCCCTGATTGACTCGGGGTGCAGTTCTGGCTTGTATAACTCCCATGATCTGTCCTTTCTGCTTTTCCCATTGCCCTCTCCATTGCCTTCACCCCTGCTTCATGGACATACAAGGCTCTGGAGATTGGGGTTTCCTTTCCTTTTCTGCAGTAGCAAACTCTTATTTTCTTATTCTTCCATCATCTTCCTACATGCAGGGTCACAGGGGAGGAATGCTCAAGGTCTGTGGCAGTTTATTTAGTTCACTCTTAATGGGAAAAATATCTGGGAATCATTTTTTTGGGGTCAGACAATTACCTGCACATCATTTGCAGTTTCCTTGTTGATATGACATGTGTATAACATTTAGGTTTTTTTAGACAGCTACATCATGTTATTTGATATATACGTAACATCTGTAATGTAATTCATAAAACAAGCTGTGGCATCTCACATACCTCTATATTTACTGCATCTCAAAATACAAAGAATTGTCTTTAAAGCGTTGTTTACTTTTGTCTGCATAAAACTTGAGAAAAACC
Organism: Sagittarius serpentarius; assembly: GCA_034782735.1. Lineage (NCBI taxonomy): Eukaryota > Metazoa > Chordata > Aves > Accipitriformes > Sagittariidae > Sagittarius > Sagittarius serpentarius. The sequence continues at coordinate 33,042,265 of JAVKLA010000005.1, forward strand.
TCACACGATTCTAGATATTAATACAAAACTTAGATGTGAGTAAACATAAAGCAACACCCTCTAAGTCTGTATCCACAGTAGAAATCTCAGATGTAGCTAAACAAATGAAAAGCAAAACATTTTTTACTGTAACTAAAAGCTTCAAATTAAGGAGTATTGGATATCTTGTTTGACTGAGTGAGGCTGGAAGCCAGCTAGAACTTTCATTTGGATTTTTTCTTTTGTGTCTCTTCAAAATGTTCTTATTATTGAATATCGTATGTCTTGCTGTGTTTCTAAATTCATGCACATTTCCTGCTAAGAACATATGGAAAAGAGTAGATGGTTCAGAGTGAAATCTGGATGACATAATAAACCGTGAGAGAGAAACTTGAAGGATTAATACAGATCCAAAGACTGAAACTATGTCTACCGTTAAGAGCACACCACCATTTTTTATAGTACAGACTTTTATGAGGCAGAAACAGGAAAATGAAAAAAACAGACTGTTACAGAATGTTAGGATTTCATATATGGATATTCTGGATGTGATGGCAATTCAGAAATGACAATTCTTTAAACATATCCTCATTTTAGTCAATTTTAAGAGTGGGCAGAGCCTGTGTAAATTTCCAGTGCAATCTTGGTCCATTATCTTCCCTTTCTCTAGAGAAAAAGAGGTTTCTTCTCCGCAAATGGACAACTACCAGTGCTCCCCGCCGCGAAGGCAGGTGAAAAATGCAATGTGCACAGATTTGCTGCTGACAGCCATGTCAGGTAGGCTAAGGAACGCTGCAGACATAAACATGGGATACCAATAGATTAGTAAGAGCGGTGGTGTTGCTTCTCATTGCATTCATGCCTAGAAATAAATTTCTGGCCAGACCCTCGACTAGTAGAAAATTTTGTATTTAAAGGTCTGAGCTCCACAGAGATGTAGAGATTAACTCTGAAGGAAAGGGTCACAGCTCGTCTCACTGTGTGTCTGTGCAGGGCTGGGCTCTGCAGAGGGCTGACACGGGCTCACCGCTCAGCCTTCCTTGGCCAGCCACAGTCAGGCAGGATGCCACCCTGTCACCTGGGGCTACTGCCAGGCTCGCTTCCAGAAATGCGTAGCATGCAAGCCGCCCCTGGTACAGCTGCGCTTACGTCTACCCTTAACCTGACATACTGCTCACTCCCGTGTCTGTTTTCTGTGATGACGCAGGAAAATCACAAAGGATTCCTCTCAACAAATGAAGGATATTTCCAAGCTATTCTGCAAGATCTGTACCAGTCACCTTTGGCTCCTTAGATGGCGTGTGGAGAGAAGGCAATTTGTGAGACCAGTTTTGGACTCCTCTCTTCGCATGCAGTGGTTCACCATCAGGAGGTGCCTGTTTCTCTCAGTGACTCTCAAGGAAGCACAGGGCTAGAAGCCTTGTCCTGATCCAAGCCATTCATCTAACTTTCAAACTCCTCAAGCAGAAGAGATGAACCTCACTGCAAGTTTTCCTAAAAGTGTAATATGTATTGAACTGAATTAAAATGTGCGCTAAAGAAAGCTTTTGAATAGAGTACTTCTAAATTTCCTTACGGAGATGGTTCTTATGGTTGTGAGGGCACCCTGTGGCTGCCCTGTCCTGGCAGAGACGATAGCAGCCGCGGCACCCACTAAGGAGCCAGCGCTCGGTTGTTCCCGAGAAGCAACTTGGGGAGTGCAAGCCCTGCTAGGAAATGCAATGGGGATTTTTCTGAGACAAGCTCCTTCCTCAGCTGGAGACGGAGCAGGGCTTGGAGAAGATGGGATGTGACTTCTTCCCAAGCAGAGCGGAGGAAGCTGTCTGGGAGGGTGCTGTGGGAAAGGCCCCAGGGAGATCAGGAAGGCACAGAGGAGCTAAGCACTTGTCTGGGTCATGGTCTGTCAGGAGCTTGAGGATTAAGGGATTAAAGTTTGGATGTGCAGAGTAAGCAGGAGAAGAAAAAGGCTTGAGCTACACGAGGCAATTTGGCAATCTGAGTCCTTCCGTGTGAGGACTAGGAGAGTATGGCAGCACCCCGTCCCTTCCTTAGCCCAGCTAAGAAAAAGCCCAGGGCTATGTGAGCAAAGGTCTACCTAGTTTAGAGAGGGAGAAGAGCTACGGATACGGGAAAGAAGGCTTTTTCTCATTGTCAGCAAGGCTAGACCACCTCAGGAGACCATTGCCGGTGAAATGGAGATGTAATCTACTGCACAAGGAGAGAAGAGCATGGGTAAGGAGGAAAGCTGAAGCCTTATGTCGAAAGTGAGCTTATACCAGACAGAAATGTCTGTACAAGCAAAATCACATCTGGTCTCAAATGGTAATGAGTGGACATCCACTCAGTTTATGTTATGTGCCTTAGTGCATGTAATCATGTCACTAGGGAAAAAAAGACTGATGTGGATATTTCATACTGTTGGTCATGGAGTAAGTGGTGCTTAATAGCTCCTCACTGTAGGAATAGCAGTTCAGCGTCTGCTGTAAACCTGAGAGATCAAGGCTATTTAACTATTCGCTTTTTAAAATGAGAACCAAACAGATATCCTCTTGTAATAAATGCCTTTCTCTCTGTGCACATTCCGGGCTAAGGATAATAAGGGTCCTTACAAGTGAAGGCACTAACAGGCGGAACTTGAAGCTGTTACGAATAATATAGTGGAAAATTTCCCCAGGCAGCTGATCTAATTTTGATTGTCAAAAAAATCTGTGTTCAGCATGAAACCGCCTGTAATTGTAGCCCTAGTGATCTTTTTCACGAGTTATTAAAATGAGTTTTTAGTCACATCACGGTAAAGTCGGCAATAAAGACATTGGAAAGAAGGGGAAAACAGACCATTCTTATCTGGCCGCCTTCTTAGAGTCCCTCAGTCAAATTTTAACACAGCAGCAATAAAAATATTCTATTATTTCCTGCTGGTCGGCAAAAGGAAGCTGTCCTGCAGAATCTGTTTCCTGGCCATCAGAAAACACTGGCATGGAAACACATCTAAGTTTGCACAAGAGAGGGCTGATGAGTATTAATCTTTTTGCAGCCCACTAGTGTTGCCCAAATCCTTTACTGAGTGTTGAGGAGTATGTCATGGAGTTGAAGTGTAGAATTAAAATGTTAAAAGGATGGATGTCTTTAATTACCAGTCAACTTTCCTGAATACAGTTATCCATTATTTTAACTTCGATTCCTTGCATCAGAGCTATGTCGGCATGGAGTCAGTCCTCACTGCAGCAAAACGTCTGTTTTCTTAAGTGGTCATTTTGCCTGAGGAGGGTCTAAAGGACTGTATCCTTGAAATTGTTTGTCTGTGCTGATTACAGTAGAGAAACAAAAAATACCCATAAAATCAGAAGTTAATCTTAGCCAGGAAATAAGTAATATTGAGTCACTAAACCTGGCAAAGGTGGCTGTTTAACAGAAGCTATTCTGAGCCAATTCCTGTATATACTCCACTGAAGCATAGCCATGGCATTTGATTTAGGTACACGTGCCAAATTAAACATTTAATTGACTTTTCTTGTACACTAAGCTGTCTTAACTTTGGCTATACATTGCTATAGGTACTGCTGTAGATACAGTTAAACCAAGTATGAAGCCCAGACAGTGCTAGATTCTGTGGGAAAAGAGCACCATTTCAATGCTATTCTCTCTGCTGCAATAAAAAATAATAACAAAAAGAGTCCTTTACAGTAAATGTCTACACCGAGAACTTACAGAATTTTTGTTTCTTTTCTACATCCAAGGGTGGAAAGTCATACAATATTTGGTCAACTGTCATTGCGGTGAAAATGCTTTTGGGAACATAATTTTCTATCAGGCAATAGACTTTTAGATCTGTTTTAACGTTTTATTCTTGGATGTGTAAACAAATTCTGAGAAGCAGGCCTACTAAACCTTTCATTCCTCTGTCATCCTACTAATGCATCACAGAGAAGTTATTCTCAGCTTTCACTGAAGCCATTGTATTTCTAATCCACTTCAGTCTGGGAAAATAACACCCTGCTTTAATTAAGAGAGCAATGAATGTAAACTGACTTCAGAGAAGAGCTAAACTCTTTCTCCCCCCACTGAAAATTCATATGCTGAGTGATATGCAGCAGAAATCCCTTATACCTGTCCTGGACAACATGTTAGCACTGACTTGCTGTGGGAGGATGAGTGTCTGACATTATGGGTGCAACTCCATGGAAGTTGGCTGCGATTTACACCCACGGCCCCGAGAGGAGAATCTGGTCCCTGGTTTCTCTGCTACTTCTCAGCTATTATCAACAAGAAAACGTTTTGCTAATCTGACATCTCAGCAGCATGAAAAAGGAGATTTTCTGAAAAGTGTGTCCACAGGTTTCACTCTGTTTCCGCAATTTCTACTTGCTTTCCCTGAAGATCTCACGGTATTGCATATAAAACGCTGTTCCTGGAATATTTTGGGGGGATAGGAAAGGGTATGCACTTTTATTAATTAATTCTCTGAATCCCTGTTTGCAGCGGAGCAGCTGCACATTTTGTGAGGCAAGAGGCTGAAGAAAAAGGACACCTAGTAAGGAAACCTTAAGCTGACTTCAGACAGGCAGAATGCAGGCAGAGCACAGCTGGGCCTGTGAAGCTCCTTTCCCTAGTCTTAAAAAAATAAACATGGAAAAGTGGTCTTGATAGCTGTTGCATGTTTCTCCCCCAAGATGCTTCCAGGAGATCGTGGCTTCTTTTGGCCCCGTGAGTTGGGTCCAGAAGCACTATGGGCAGCAAGGGCTGTAAACTGAAGCTGGCACAGACCATGGCAGGTCCCTTCTTGGGGATCAGGGTGCAACAAGAGGCACTCTGTGGAAGGGGGAGTGGGTGTTTGGTGGTGTATTTACAGATACCACTCTCAGGTGTGGCCCCTCTCATCAGAGATGGATGCTGTCTGAGGAGGTAATTCGGGAAGGAAGTCTGGAAGCGTGTGGGTGTGAGTCCTGCCCCAGGGAAAAAGGGGAATTGTTCATTCCAGCGGCAGGAGAAGAGCTGGCTCTCCATTAGGGTTAGGCCGTTTATTTCCAACAAACAGATTATTCACTGAAAAACATGATTTTTGTTGGCCTGAAAATATCCTTGAATCCAGCCCGGATCTGCAGAGCCGTTTAAGCTGTTTGTTTTTTCTGTCCTCTGAGGTAGAGGCGTATAAATTTATTTCCTCAGGGCTAGGTGTGAGTTTGTGGACGGAGATGGCCTCCCCAGCCACGCCGCAATGTGAATCTTCCTCGATCTGTGCAAAACTCAGCTTCAGCCCTATCTTCTGCTTGAGGAGATTTGAACGTATCAGCCTCATCAACCTGATAACCGAGTCCACCACCACGCTCTAGGGCAGGGATTTCTGGAGCGCATACCACCCATAGCACACAGGTTGCTTCCAGGTGACAGGAGCAAAATCTAGTCCAACAACACATCCCCAGAGAACGGGTTTTCAGGGTACGCACGCAAACAAAATCTCAGGGGGCAGCCAGGAAGGGGCTCCTGGCAAATCTCTGCTCTTGCTGCTGGCTCCTCTCACAAGTACGGGTCGAGGGAGGATTGCTCCAGAGCCTGTGGCCTTTGGGTATTCCCCAAAGGGGCAAGGCGTTTGGAGCCCGGGCCTTGGGCAGGTGGCTTTTTAAGCTGTTCCTTACAAAAGGAAATGGTGACATCAGGACCAGCATGAGTGTTCCCCTCTGGTTTGGGCGCCGGGCACGCTGCTGGGACAGCGGGTCCTGTCCCCCGTGTACGGGGAGGACGCAGCGAGCTGGGCGGCGAGGCAGAAGGAGGCTGCTGTCTCACCTCCTCCATCACGGCTCTCTAGGCTTCTTCAGTCTTGTCCACGGCTTTCCTTTTCATAGAGATGCCTCAAATGAAGCTGCAATACCTTTTAATTGGTGTGAAACAACTTTATACTGAAATGAAGCCTTATGACATTTTATTTTTGTTTGATGGGTTGCAAACTGAAAACCAGTTTTGTTTTAGTTCTGAAGTCTGAACTGTCTAATTTGGGGGCTGTATTTAGTTTCATTTGCTTCAGTGGCCAAACTGAAAAAAAAAAAATCTTAGACTCCTAATCACTGTATGAATTTATTTCCACCAAATGAGCGTTACCCGGACTCCATCATTTTTGTGTCCGCTTGCGCTGAGCCAGCAATCAGCTGACTGAGCTTGTGTAACAGTATTTTTCTGTAAGCACGTAAAATCTGTGTCCTGTGTTTTTTGGCTGCTGGTTGGTTTCTTGGCTGGATGTTAAGGTATTGTTAAGTTCTGCCTTACTGTTTCTTTCAGATTTTGCTGACATAACCAATCCTGGTGTCACCAGAGGAATGCAAGCATGAGTCCCCTCAGTTTAAAAGAGAGGAAAAGTTTCAAACACAGTCTTTTGACCTTTAAAGCGTACTACAAAGACTGTCTATTTCCTAAGGCTTTTTGGGAAGAATTGAGGGAATGAATGGGACAGGATATATTTTACTGCTTTGAATTACTAGCTGGCTAAGTTAATTTAATTTTGTTTTGCGTGAGCTCTGTTGTGTTGGACTTGTATTTTAAATAACTGGTAATGCGCCGAAAGCTATGGATAGTCATTGTTCTTTGTATTTTAATAGTACTACATAAAATGAGAACAATGGGAGCAAAAAAACCTAGAGGTGAGTCATAAATAAGCATTATTTGGTTTCCAACAGACATGTTTTAGTTTCCCAGTTATAATGGGAGACATAAGCAAGGCGTTTAAACATGTCCTGAACAACTGAGAAACAAATATCCCTGGGTTTGTTACTGTCTGAAATAAAGACTTTCTTTTTTTCCTGAGCACCTAATAAAAATGAATCGTTACTGTTCAAATGATGTTTATTTTGTTAATAGAATAAAGAGAAGAACTAATAGCAAAGTAGCAGGGTCTCCAATGGAAACTATTGATATATGACAGTTGCTCAGCTGAACGCAGAGTTATGTGCTGAGAGAAGCAAGAAAGATCATACTATATTTGACACTAACAGGAACACCGAGAAAAATCTCAGTGAATCTTCAAAAGAGAACTTGGTTTTGGAATTTTACATTGAGCAAAAGAGCCTCTCACGTTTGGTATAATGCAATGATTGCGGTTAAAACAGCACCATTAATTTCCTTTAAGCTTTGTGTCTAAAGCCAAATAGGTTGTGGGGGTGGGTTTTAAATATTTTCTGAAGGAGAAAATACTGACACTTCCACCTGTCAAGACTACTATTTTATTGGCAAATTTCATCTGTTCCCATCTGTCATATTCCTGTCTCCCAGCAGCCTAGAAGCATTACGGGATGCTCCGTCTCCCTCAGATGTACTGTCACCCGCAGCCAGCTTGCCCTGACCTCTGTAAAACCTCTGTCAAGTCCGACAACAGCCTGCAGTACTGGCGTCTTCTATCCTTGACGTACTTCATTTTGTCAGTAATTTTTTGCCCAAATCGTCTACTTCGTTGAGTCCCATCCAAGCTGGTATGATTTCACAGAGACCAGTTTTGCTGCATTGGCATGGAGGGTCCTCACACATATTCACCAGTTGCTCAGTCACCTACAGAGGAGGGCTTCCTCTAGAAATCTGTGTCTAGCACCTCTGAGAGACTGCTTTGCACTTCCCTAGTGATTTCTGCAGCAAACTCTCAGATTATTTGTGGTCTCAAATTATTTGTGAATAAAATATGAGGACAAACAACCTATTGTGTGGCAGGAAGTATGTAGTCTGCATAAATGCCCTCAAGTTTTCTGTTGGTTCTTTTCATCGGGAGCACCTGTATATTGCTAAACAGCATATAAATCTTAGGCTATTTGCATTTTGCCCCCAAAGTCTTCTAATGAGTCTATGCTTTATTTTTATAAACATTTTATAAGCTGCCTGGAGGCTTATACGTGCTGGCAGACATAATTTTTGGTTGAAAACATCTCACATTTCACTTAAAAAAAGTTCCCCATTGATATTCTAAGAATGAATTTTTGTCTTTGTTACAAGGCTCATCAAACAAATGGTTCCAATTCTTCAGCTTTAATGCTAGACAGATGTTGTGTTAGACAGATATTACCACACTTTTTGGAATTCTGCATGTTAGAGGATATATTTTTGCAGGCTGTGCTGCACATCAGACAAAAACCTTGTCCAAAAAGACGTAAAACAACCCTTGTGAAGCCTGAGTATTCCAAAACCAGAGATGCTATTGCACACCCTTGGCCAAAGCCAAATGGGAAGGCAAGTAGCACACTGGAGCAGTTGGGATTTAAGTTCCTCATTACGAGCTCAGGACTGTAAGTTGATTAGCACTCTGGCCCCAGTCCAGAAAAGCACTTAGACGGAGAAAGTCTATAGGAGTTGGGTGTTTAATTCCTTCAAACCTATTTTGAAAATCTTAGCCTTAAGCATTTACTGCTGTAGGTGCATTCATGTGTCTGAATTAAGCAGGTTGCTGGCAGGGAGCTTGAAGGCTCATCACCACGTAGGTTCAAGTCCCACTCACCAGGCTCCTCTTGCGGTGGGGAGCGCCAGCGATGCTGGACACTGCTGACATTTTCCTTGAAGGCAGAAGATGTCTTCAGGCTCAGCAAGGTGGCAGAGCACTAAGTGACTTTGTGAGAGAAGCTAGAAAGACAAGCAAGCGAAGGGAGGAAACCCAGAGCCAGGATTCACCCTCAGAACTGCCCATAGCACCCTGCCTGCCCTGATACGGTTTTGAGACAAGTATGTTAGCTTCTAATTTTTTTTTTGTCTTCAATCATCCCTTATTTCATTGCTGTTTCCTCACATGGACAGAGCTCATCAACTCTGATGCCTTCTAAACTACAACCTTTTGCCCCCACGTGCCACATGGTGACCAGTCCTCAAGGAAATGGGGCTTCTGCAGCTCTCACATTTCTCCACAGTGGTTGGTTTGATGGGTGGAGATACAGCCAGGATTGGGTAAGATTACATCTGGTCACGGGCTACGGTTCTGCAGGTGGAAGTGGGTCTTCTCCTACCTATGAGTATAGATCCGCCCTGAGGGCACAGGCAAGCCCTCCTCTTTGGTGCGGTGCAATGCATGCAGTGCTGTGGGTCCTTTTAATAGTTTCCTACTTTTCAGCTGGAAATATATTCCTAGAGGGTATGTCTAGAGAAGGTAGCTCAGGTAGCACTATGTTATATTGCGCTCCACTGAAGCTAATATATTCTTCTTCTCCCCAGGACTGATTAACTCAGATATAATCCTGAGCTAGCAGAGGTACGTAGCTTCCAGCACTTGAGTTAGCTCTTTCACAGGTAGCTCAGGTATCTCTACATGGTGCTGAATTATGCCAGTGAGACATATTCTGGGATCCTAAGCAATTCTTTTTAAAGAAATTCAAAGCAAGGAAACTACAGAATGTAAATGGTATGAAGTGCTGCACACAGCTGTTGAATTTTGTCTAGATAATTTGATCCGTACCCAGTTCAATTTTAATAAACTAACATCTATTGTTGAATTAGTCTCTTTGTGGCTTACAAAATCTGTTCTAAGCTGCAAGATCTGTCTTTGTGAAATGGAAAATTAAATAAGAAATACCCACAGGAGACTTGCAGATTTTTGCTAACATGTTAATTAAATCCCACAGGTTGAGGAAAATTAATTGAAGGTTTTTACCACTTTCCCCACTAACTTTTCCTACTCCAGGGATTCAAATAAATGGAGTTTACAAATTCACCCACTGTTCTGCTTTAAAACTTCATGAAACTTCACTTTTTAGTAGGAAGTTAATTAGGAATAGTTCTTATTATACCTTTAATGTGGGTAAGACTCCTAAGGCACTGTAAACATTAATTAAGCCCCACAGTACCCTCTGAAGTAGATAGTATTTACCCAGAGTTATACTGAAAATAAAGCCTCCCCTCCTCACTGGAACTGATAATACATTCTATCCCGATATCAGCAAACCTACTTTAAATAGTGAGAAGTGAATATGTTGGAAAAAAGAGGGAAAAGAGCACTGCAAAATATTTTCCTATGCTTTCATTTTGCCTGGAGACCATTTTTGAAGGCCGTGGAGTTTGCAACCTACTGTTATTTCGGTCTTCACCGTTCAAAAATTTGTTACCTGTTACATGACATTTTATGTGTCTATATAAAATATAGCCGTACTTCAAAAAAGGAGTTTTGATCTTTTCCAGTTCGCCTGCCAAAAATTATTTCGGATGGTCTAGACATTTTCAGTCAATAGTTTACAAGCTGAATGTTTCTGGGAATTGAATGTGTTTGGACCATTCAGGGATTCTTTGAAGACCTGACTACAACTGTACCCACATGTCTCTCCTGCTGATATACTTCAGTAGAAACAGGGATGTAATAGCTCAATACATCTGCATCACATGAATATTGTACTGGAATACCGGTACCCAAGTGCTGTCATAACAAGATACAATAGACAAATCGCAATGGCTGTAAGACTTCCGTATGATTCTGGTGTATGAAAGCTGTTAGTGTCAGCTGCAGCTTGTAGGGCTGTTGCTTGTGAGCATTAGGGAACAGGGAATAGTGCAGTTGGTGCCTTCCAGTGCTGCAAACTGCTGCATTATCAGCCCCAGTGCTGCATTCCTCTGATGAGGACCACAGATCCAGAAATGAGTAATCACTTTAAACTCCCCCTTTTTTCACCCTAAATGCTGCTTCGCTTATATTTCATTCATTTTTGGCATCTCTTAGACAGTAGCCCACAAACCATTTGTTAAAATGCCTGGTGTACCTATATGCTTCAGGTAAGTGCCTTTGCTCCTCACAGAAACGATAGATAGTTTTTGTGTTCCTTTAGGATTTCTGTAGCTTCAAACACCAGCCTGACGGGGCACAGCGGGCCTGGTCCGAACCCCACCAATGCAAAAGGAAATACTCCTTTTCCCTTCAGTGGGTTCTCAGCCCATCTTCTGTTTTGCAAACGGCAATTCCATCTAGACTTACAGGCTGCATTTAAACTGGCAAATCAAATGGGGCTTGCGTCTGCATAGGAAAACGCTCTTACCCCCATCTCTCCCCCTCCCAAACGAGGTGTCCACATGCATGCCGCCAGCTGAGTGCAGTCCCTGGCCGGCGTTACCCGCCTTCCTGGCACAGCTTGGGCCAAAACCAGCCGAGACCCCATCTCCTGGGAATCACTGCACTGCTGTGCCTCAGCCTCTGCCTGGACCCCCTTCAGTTTAGTAATGAGATGAGCCCTGCATGAGGGGTGAATATAGCACATCATCCGTCAGATACCGAAATCTAGGTGTGAGCGAGGAAGAGGAGGAGCACGGCGAGGTCCCTTACTGGACCAGTGGCAAGGCTGGGTACTTGGCTCCAGATCTCAGGAGCCCCAGGCACTGCCCTTGCTGTAAAGCACGTAGGTTTATTATTTCGTATTTTATCTGACAGACTGGGGTTGTAGGAACACTTAGACATACACTGCAAATAATTTCACCGAAACCAAGCCAGCCAATGGAGGCATTAAAACTCAGATTAGGATATTTTTTTTTTTTTTCTGCTGGAAGGGGTAGGAATCAAACTGCAAACTTTGGACCCAAACCTCCCACCCCCCGGCTGTGTTCCACCGGCTATTTCGCAGATCTGCTTCATACTACAGTACAGCAATAAGAAAGCTAAGCACGTGGGCAGGTTAGTAAAAGACATTAAGTGTAGCCAAGTGAGAAGTGGGAAACAGCTTGTATAGGATGATTCCAGTTGCTTTTAGCATATCAAAATAAAAAAAATAAGTATGTGCCTGCCTTCAGTTATGTGTTTATTGCAGTAGATCACACTCACTTACACAAATTACAGATTTTACTCAAACATCATAGCTTCGGTCAAGATTCTCTAAAGATTACGGGACTACAAGAATAACCACAAGATGGATCAGATCAAAGGTCCAGAAGCCTGTATCCAAGACTGTCAAATAGAAGATGCTTAAGAAAAAGCATAAAACCAGCACATAATGAAACTACCCCGGCCCAGTCTTGCAGCTTCAGTGATTTGTGGCGCAGGTGCTTCCTGAGCCAGCTGTAGTTTCTTTCGATTTAATAGTGCAAGATGGATTTTTCATCCATGAATTCATCTAATTTCGTTGTGAATTTGTGTAAGCTGCTATCATCTGCAACGGCCTGTGGTCGTAAGTGAATGAGGACCGTCACCTTTTGTTCCATTTGAATTTACCGCCTAGCTTCACCTGGTCCTTTAGCGTTGTTTGACACCCTGTAGGTCTTGCACTGGAAAAGGCAGTGAATTTTTTTTTTTTCCCACTGTTAGGCTCCTGCATCTTAGCACTGCTTTTGGAGAGCTTTTGGAAAGACGGCATAGGCGTCGTCCTGCTCTAATTGCCAGGATCTGCTGCGGGGCTTCGGCCACGTTGCTGCCTTCTTGGAGAGGGCAGGGGAGAGCTGGCATTGCCCACCGCACAGGACCCTCTCCCTGACCCACCAGCGGGTGTGTGGGAACAGGGATGTGTTGCAGCTACCAGCAGCTGCAGCTGGTGGGACCTGCCTCCTGGACCAGGCGTTACCACTGGTGCTGGTGCCCCAGGTCAGAAACCCAGACTTGCCCCCCCAAATACCCCACCCCCCAAACTGCTGTGCTTTTTCCAAAGGGGGAAGCTCTTAATCATCATCATTGGGCAAAATCTGGCATTAACTGCTAAGGCTTGGCAGAGGCTGTCATGAAATGCATTTTTTTCCAAAAGCTCTGAAGGTGGTGGGCTTCCATCAGCGAGGGGCAGCAGTGCCTGGCACAGCGTCCCTGCCATGGTCCCTGATACAGCGGCAGGAGGTTTTGCGCTCCGACTCACAAAAGGTAACCGCTGTGCTTTTTTCACCCACGTCAGCATTCTTCCCTTTCTGCGTGTGTACTGCTTAGCCACAGAAAATGACAAAAAATCCCCAGTGTGAGAGGATTTAGCGAAAGTAACACCACCAACAGTCTTTTATCTACGCTGGCTGAAAGTTAATCCATATATGCAAGAATCTGATGCTTCAGCTTACTGGGAGAGACAGACACATAATAGAATCTCTTGAGCATTATCACTTCGCAATAACAGAGCTTTGTCATCTTTTGTCTGACTCTGGCCTACACAAACCTTTTGGTGAGGTTAAAATTCCTAGCACAAACTACAGGAATCTACCTGAAAGCTGTTGTAGAAAAATGGATTAGATAGAGATAAAAAAAAATCTAAACAGGCTTTGACGTCTCAGGGAGCCGTGCTCATTAATTATTTGAAAGTGATGCTATGCACAGGCTGAAAAATCAAGAATCTGGGGAAGGATGGAGTTTTGCACTAAATAATGTGTATGTATGTAGAATTGTTGGCTCTTTCTCTCTTCTTTCATTCTAAACCTCATATTATTATTTTTTTTTTTACGTTACTGGCCAGTTGTAGTTCATCCCATGTTTCTGATCCCTGCTTTTCATTTTGAATCTTGGACCCTACCAAATCCATATACACAAAGTGAAACTTGGTGAAATTTCAAATAGTCTGTAGTTTCAGAAAGACGCAATGCAAAAGGCAATGAGTCACTGAAGATACTTCGTAGGCAGAAGGAAAACACCTTGCTGAATGCGAGGGCAGACAGGGACCCAGTGAAAATGCTTGTTCTAGCTATTGCTGCACCTTTGGAAGATGTACTGTGAAAAGACGTGGACTTTGCTGTGTGGTCTGAAAACACACCGCAAACGAATTCCTGCCAGTTTCTGAAATTTCTGTGAAGAGAGGGGACCAGTTATCCTGTCTTGGAAGATAAGAGATTGGAGGGAGAACAGTGGCCAAAAGCTTTCCCTTTTCTTGTCCCTTGTTCAGCAACATCTGTAAAGTGTGACTTAAATATTCGTTGGAATGGGTCTTCTGATATGCTTAGATACATGCCTGAGATACATTACCTTCCTGCAATGCATAAACCGGGCAGATTAGCAGGAGAAATTATCTGTGGTTCGTAACTCAGCAGTACTGGAGATTTCTGTCATAAACTACATTCTACTAGTTTCATTTTGCCTATTTCTGCCAAAACCCTACATTTTTGGCAGTGCCTAAAAGAAACATAGGAAGCCTTAATCACAGCATTTTGTGTCAAAGAAGATGAACCTACAGATTCTGAAAATCTAGATGAGCAACTTTGGCTAGCTCGAAAGTAGCCCTGTGCTGGTTCAAAAGCATGTGAAATTTTCAGTCCATCAGACCTGAGTTTGAAGTTTGCAGCCAGATCATCATCATCTGAAGAACAACGGTGATGCTGGGTGTTGCCTACAGCCTTGCAGCAGCCACACAGACCTCTGGAGTACACCCGATGATGGAGCAAATCAAGAGGATCTGAAGACCTGAAGGTGTGGTGCTGACGGGGTGGTATGGCCTTTTCCATGACACGTGACACTTGGCAGAAAAACGTTCTCACCGAGTTCTGCACTGCGCTCAGAACTCCTCTTTGAAGCTCTGTCATTTAGGAAAATGGATGGTCTTTGTCTGCAGGAATTTACTCATCCCTGCGCACATGATTGTAGTAGTTAATCACTCTGGCAGCTGAAGCTGAGAGTCTTATTTCTATACTGAATTTTGTCAACATTCAGCTTTTAGGCATTGGATCTTACTATAGCTTGCTTTCCTGCTAGGTTGAAGACCCATCATCACCCGTCAGATTCTGCTGGGTATATTACTAAAATTAAGCCTGCTCCAATATTCAGCTCATACCTAATTTCAGTCTTCAAGCCCTACCGTGAAGCTTGCAGGACTCTGGCAGTACCAGCTTGCTCCTGTCTCACCTGCTCTTTGCAGACTCTTGCCAGCAAGGCCCGCCTCCTGTACTGAAAAGTACAACCTTGAAAGAGGGTTTTTTCATAACTGCTTTTCATGAACTTAATTTTTTTTTAGAATTTTTCTGTAACCCAGATGCTGATGCTGTTGTTACCTCCTTGCTGTCCCACACAAATCTATCACTAATGATTCAAGGCATTCTGATTTCAGGTTAGCGGATAGATCATAAAATATAGGAGCTGCCTGAGTTGCCTGAACCAAACAGTCCCTGGTATGTATTTTACATTGGCTGAGACATAACTGAGTGGCTTTTCTGCATTTCTGCACCCTTACACTCACATCAGCTGTGCCCACAGTGCGCTTTGTGGGAGGCAGTTTCTAAAGCAGCACGTATCAAGCTGTCTTTAGTGCCACACGGGCTGCAGCGTTGTTTAATGACAGTTAAACCATTTACCTCAGTGTCCAAAGAATGGCAATAGAAAAGTCAGGTACCCAAAGTGGATGCCAGGATATAGCCGGAGAAAATTTGATCTGAGAAGTGATAAGAGACACCTCAGAGCAGAAATACCGAGGAGAGAGGTAACAAAGATACTGGGCGGTTATAACACTTCTTCAGATACCACTCCTTAAGGCAAATACCCTCTGGGAACCAGACTTGTGTCTGGAATATCTGGCTGATGTCCAGTTCTGTATGTACAGAAGATACGGCCATTGATTCCCAGTCATATATTACACATCGTGCTTTATCTTTAAAAAGTGGAACAGAATTTGTTTAACTCTGCAGGTGGGGGAAATTCTAATCATGTATTATGAAATCCTATAAAGCTTTTTTTAATAACCCTTGTAAGAGAGGCACAAAATAAACATTAATGCTAAGCTTAGCAATACAGAACAGGATCAGTAGTACAAAGCGGGATCACCCAGTTCTTCGTTGCTTCCCTTTGATCGCTACTACAGCACATCCTACCTGGGGGCAGGTACAGTCGCTGTCCTTACCTACTTCAGATCTTACCTGTATCAGCTTCTTAGCCTCCCCCTCGCCTTTCGGCACGCATCACTGATCCTGCTTCCCTCCGGTGAGACCTACAGCAACAGTGCATTATAATGCTCCAGCCGTGCAGGACCTGACAGAGAATTAATGGGAGGTAAAGGGTCTTTTGGATCCCTAATATTTCCCCCTTTAAAAAAGACACAGATGATCTTTTTCATACTGTTTTTCTTTTCTTTCTTCTTAAATGTTAGTGATGGAGAAACAGCCTATTCTTATCAAAATAAATAAAGGCCCAAACCCTGATCTTAAATATCAGCTTGCACGACTGTCTCATGAATTTGATCTTGGACAGAGTTTGTAATGTTTCAAAATAAAGTAACTGATAATACATATTTTGATCCTGCATTTTTAAAAGGAATTGAAGCATCTGTCTTGAAAGGGTCTTTTGGCAAGTACAATTAATTTTTCAAATATTAACAATGAGTGCAGCTGGCACTTCTCCAACACGAATAAAATTTCTGAACAACCTTCATTGCCATTCATCTTGAACATTCTTCAGAAAGACTTGGCCTTCCTCTCTAACCCCGCTCTTTAGATGTATATCTTTAAGTGTTAAGTGAAGACACGGGACACATTTCTGGGGGTGCGGGAGAGGAGATTTATTTTCTGATGGTTTGGTGAAAGACATTGATGGGTTTGTTAGTTCTTATTTCAGTAGCTCGTGTGCGCGGTACACAGAACTAAACAGAATCCAAGATACTAGAGGTCACCTAGTATTTTCACCCTTGGAGATTTGCTATTTTCCCTGTGCTTGCTTCAGCTCTCATACAGTGTTTCCTCTCTTGTTGAAGTTGTTTCTCTCCTTACCTCAGTGATTCAGTTAATAATGCAGCGGTCAACAATAACATGTAGAAAATTACCGTTTGCAAGTATTTAATGTTGCCGTAGTACCTTAGCATAGATAATACCACGGTAACTCTAATCAGGGAGAAGGCCAAATTTTATATACCTTAATGGTGACTACTATAGTCAGCATTTTTATAACACTGTTTGTTTGTAGGTGTTTACAGAAACGAACTGGTTAATCTCTACAACTCAGTTTCAGAGTCTCACATGGCTCAGTCCAACATTATATACTTGGGGGCTGGAGAGAGTTGGAAGAAAAATACCATAAAGTTAAGGATGTTTTTAAAAGGTGATTAACTAGGACATTAATAAGGAACACCGTAAGCCGCAAGCTCAAAATCATCAGTCTGGTTCAGAATTCCTGCAACTGGCACAGGAATCATGATATTCATGAAAGTAATTGCGCATGTTTTATTTGCCTCTGGGCTCTTTAGCTCTTAGGGTACACTTGGGTCTTGTTTCTCGCTTCTCTCCCCTACCAAGAAAGCTTGTAGCTTTACCCTACAAGTAGAAGCTGGAAGTCTCACCCACACATGCCTCAAGGAGCTGAAGCTACAAGAAAAACAGCTAATATCAGATGTATCACACAAAGCCACCAGAGCGGGCAACAGTACGTGAAGCACGGAGGTTCCCTTTTTGCACATTAGCTCCTTTCACAGAAGGACAGAGTTGCAGACATGCCCTCACGTTAGCCAAAACCACGCCGCTCCTCCTTTCCCATGCCTGCCCCTTCCTGGGGCTGGGGTATTGAAGACCCTTCTTGTTAGAGGAAAACACTGCTCCTCCCTTGCTTTCCACATCTTCCTCAGCTCTTAAGGTCTCCTGCCCTTTTGGGTAGGAACACCACCGTTGCAGCATACCTATCGCTACAGAATAAATTATTTCAAATAAGGCAGAGGGCAGGCAATGTGCCTCCAGTTGTTTTCCCCACAGACCATGCCTAAACAGACTGACATTCTCCCCCAAAATCTTGCTGATTCAGCCATAAATTTCTTTCTGTAGCAACTGAAAATGCAAGGGCTAAATGAAGAGAAACAAAACATTTAAGCTGACATACACGCTAGCTGTGATACAAATACAAATGCGGTGAAAGCCATATATTTAGGAAGGGCTGAAACTTATTCAGATGAGACTAATTTGTAGAGTGGCTGAAGTGAAATATTCAGCAATATTCAGAACAAAGTTTCTGTAGTAAGAGAGAGATGAGAAAATAATCTAACTGGATACTTTTGAAATTCTGTGTTCTTTATGGTGGGAATAATAAGTAGCATCACTAATTTTTGGTAGTTGCACCCCAAGAGAAGTCAGAACGTCTCTTTGCTGATTTTAACACTTCTAGGAAAACAAACAGCAGAGGGGAAAAAAAAATAATTCCGTTTTCTTCCTGAATGTGGACTTTAAAGAGCCCTTCTTCCAAGAGGAATTCATTGATGCTGTGAGCGCTATAGAGTGACACCACTACCAAGAGAAAACTCTCTGCTGGGGTGCTCAGCGCGGTTGTTCATTACAGCCTTGGCTCTCCCTTGCGGCGCAGGGCTCCCCGGGGCTGGGCTCCCGTGGAGGAGGAGGAGGAGCAGAACACGGGGGCCAGAGCCAGGCTGCAGTTCAGTTACAAAAGTCGGGACATACGTGGGGGTGTTTAGTGCTCCAAACCCAGCTCTGGCATGTTTTGCTGGTTTACACGAGACTACCGCTGCATAACGCCCCCACCCCAGCCAGTTTTGACATAGGTCTGCCTCTCCCACCCCCCCCAGCTCCTGACCTGCCAGCTTGTATCCCCAGGCTCAGACCCTTTCTAACTGGGAGCTGGAAGATTTTACTGGGGAGACAGTGATGGTTTACCCATCGTGTTCTTCAGACTTTCCCAGATCATCTACTGCTGGCCAGCGGGTGTGCGATAGAAAGGCATGGCTCAAACCAGCCATCTCTCGGGCGGTGGTGGCTCCTGTGGGCTTTTGCCCAGGCACCATGCTTGCCCACTGGCCACCCCTGGACAGCATGAGGACTGGGTGGTCGCCTGGGGCACCCTGTGCTCTGGCGCTGGGAGCATTTGCCAGGAGGGTGGGCTTGTGTGGTTCCCCCCCCAAGCCTGGCTCCTGTCCCTGGCCTGCAGCAGGGATCGTGCTGCAGCCTCTCACCATGGCCTGCTCAGCCAGGTCCTTTGAAGAAGGTCATGAAGGCCGGCTTCTGGAAGCCAGAGACACCTGGAAATTCCTGCTGGTTCCTCACATCCTCAGGTGAAGATAAGAGCTTGGAAGGACTGGATCTCCCTTGAAGAGTTCGTGAGCTCCTCTGAAGACGGGAGAAAGGGAAGAAGCTGAACATAGTGGGGTACGTTTTCCGAAGTGCTCTCCTTGCGTAAAGCAAATTCAGATGCGACGAATCAGCCCTTTCCTTGCCTCCAGTAACCCTGACACAACATGCCTAAAGTATCGGTGAGGTAGACTGGATTCCACCGTCTGCTTTACTCTGTAAACACGTTTGACTCGGCTGGCCGAGACCTGTTACTCATTGCCACTGATCACACGAGAAAGAAAACCAAAGTCTGTAAGTGTTCGCAGGATGGAGTCATTAGAGTGGGAGTGAACACATGATTTACATGAACTTATGTTCTTCCTGAGAAAATGACATGGATAGATTAAGTGTTGCAATTTACTGTAGATCTGCCACGTTATTTTAGTGTGTATCTACAGCATCTGTCAAGCTGTTACAGTTTTATTGATCCAGATTATTTTTTCTCCATTAACTTGAGGATTAAAGAGAAAAGGTTTGGATTATGTGATGATTAATCACGGGTTAGACATTTGCAGTTTGAATGCACAGATAGGATTTAAAAAGTTGTCTTACATCCCAGTGCAGTATGTCAATTTGAATAAGGTTTTGTTTCACGTCATTATTTCCACCTGTTCCCGGTTAAAAGTGGAGACCTTAATTTTTCTTTTTAAAGCTGATAATGCTGTTGTAATTACAATATCCCAACACCGTGTACATTTGGTTATAACATACCTTAGTATATCCTTCCTTAGCTTGAAGACAGAAGGTACCTGGAGTGTTTTCCGGACTTGGAAGGAATGTATCCTCAATCATGTAGCTAACCGGAGAAGAAACTGGAGAAGGTAGTCAGGTTGTTTAACATCCTCCTTTATTGAAATGATCTTGGTACGGCTATGTTTTTAATTTCAGGGAGAGCCTAGCTGTTGCGTGATTTTTGATGATCCCTGCTTTGATTTGGGTGGGTTTGTCCTTGGGAAGTGTAATTACATACCTGATATGGATCTGTTCAAACGAGGTAATTCATAGTCTACTTTAGATCCTGCAAAGCTGCCAAATACAGAGATGTCTAAAATTACCTCTTCCTTTTTCTGATCAAGAACATAATAATGCGGAGGTTATTTTGTATACAGACCATTGTCTTCTTCCTTCTGAAGAACCAGATGATGTATTATAAGAAAATCTTACTTGACAGTCATGGTGGTTTATGCATCAGGTTTTAGAAAGCTGTAAAGCTTTCTTCCTTAACAGTGAAAACACTGGAAAAATTAAGGCTCATGATGGTTTTGTTTTGGATACAAATAAATGTTAAAAGTACTCTAAGATTGCCTTTAAAAAAAAATCTTTAATCTCTTCTGCTGATAAGAACTTTTCATTCTCATTTGAGTATTGGCCAAATCATGATTTTCTTACTCGCACAGTAACCATTGGGCTTACTAATATCTACAGGATTACTCATGCTCTAAAGCTTTATTCAGTGTTTAGGTATCTCAGTCCTGCCTGCGGTTCTTACCCAGTTTCACACGTTGAGGTCTTTCCTTTATTTGCTCACCTTTGTCTTCTTTCTTTTTCTTCTCTCTCCCTGTACTTCGGGTACATACACATCTAGCTGGGGACATTTCAGCAGGTGGATAGCCTGAAACTTCGATGATTAGTGTGGCATTTGTCAGATTTTGTCTTTGATCCCTTTGTTACTTGAAAATAGCAAATGCTCTCATATTCCTTAAGGGGAGGGTGGGGGGAGGAGTGGGCATAATTTGAATTTGGTCTTAAAAGGATAAACTCCAGCTCCAATTAGAGTATTGAAAAAACAAAATGTTGAATTTTAACTGTTAGTTTGTTATGACAGGTGGGTCCATAACTGTAAAACAAATGAGTGCCCGATGCGATGGATTTACATGGCTGATTGACACAGCACAGTGTCCGCTCTGAAGTCAGAGACTGAACTGAGATTCCTGTCTGCAGGGACCCCACGGCATCTGCCAGAGAAGAGTCCCTGCTGTTGGGTTGCTCTCGTCAGTCCCTGCTCAGCCTTATTCTACAGCATGGCTTAGCGTCGGGTCAGTCAGAGAAGCACCCTGGCGGCCAACGTTTTCTTCTGCTGCGCTACAAAATTCCGTGAGAATAATTTCAGGTGGCTATTTCAGACCTCACGGGCCAAAGGATCACAGTACCTCCCTCCTGCACTTCCTTCGCCCGGCATGAACTTCACCTCAGCTCCCTGCTTCACTGTCCAGCTTTTCCAGTAACAACATCTCTGGGTGACGGCAGCAGCGCAGGATTCATCTCTGTCTTCCAAGCCTGCTGCCGTGGTTTAGCAGGCTGCCACCGGCGCTACTTTGACGCCCGAGTCACGTTTCAGTGTCCCGTATGTTCTCCATCTCCCGGCTCCAGGAGCTATATAAACACCATGCAGTTGTTCCCAGGAAAGGGCTAGCAGACTGAAAACTCAGAAGACAGTGAGGCAAGGACTCCTCGACCTCTGGCAGGCTCAGCCAGCCCCCCGAAGGCTGCACGCTCGCAGCTCGCTCTTGACTTTGGGGCAGACGTGACATCTTGTCAATCAGCTGAGGCAGTTTTCTGTAGTCCTGTTACACGCCCACCTGCCACGACCAGCAAAGAAAGGATTTTATTCTTGTTTCAAGCACTCCTGTTGTTCTGAGAAGGAGGTAGCTGATGTACACTAACGTCCCGGAGAAGACTGCCAGTGTCAGATCTTTGGGACACCGTCTGCTTTTTTTGGTAAACAGGATGCTGCGCAGGGCAAGCTGACCCTCGGGCAGGGCAGAGGGCTGTTTCGCAGTGCCACTGGGGTTTGCACAGTGGGCTGTGGTGGTGGTGGTCTTCCTTGGGTGTAAGTGTGGCCTCTTGGCACACAGCTGCCTTGGCTATTTCCCCGCCTCTTTCTTTCCACCTCTACCCTTTTCTTCTGCATTGTCTGAGAAGCCGGTGGAGGAGGGCAGCGTAAGGGCTGTATTCCTAAAGAGGCCAGTGCTTGCATTGGTGTCTGGTATGTAATGGTATTTCACGTTTGCCACAGACAACTCGGAGTTCCATGCAAGGCATAAGAGGAAGAGCTCTGACTTACTTATTTCTTTTTAATTTATCCTCTTTTAAAGTCAGCAGAGGGAGAAAGAGGGAGCCCTGAAGAGGACAGCCGAGACTGCCAAAGTCAAGTCTCGATGTGAAATTTCCACCACCATCACCACCCCCCCAAAAAAAAAGATGACTAGAGAGACTTAGTTTAATTTGGTTAAGGTGGGAGATTAGATTTGAGGGGTAGGAATACCATCCTCCTTGCCCTGCTTCACTATGCACAAAACCCTTTCCAGTCTGTTTAGGAACAAAAGGGGTACACTTAGGGTACCATACGCACTGGGAGCGGTGCCGTCTTGAGGGAGCTTTGAGTTTTACCGAGGTGCTATATACGGAAACTCTTAAGGTGGCATATGGGGAACATACCTGCCGGAGAGGCGTGAGCACACTGTTCCTGCAGTGAGGACCTGGGAATTAGGCATTCCGGGCCGCTGCATAGCCCTTCCATCAGCATGGCAGCTGCATCTCCTAAATGTAGATAAATATTGACTTGGTCTCAGAAGAATGATAGTTTCACATGATTTCCAACACTGCATTAATAAGCAACTTGCAATCCAGTTAGACAAACTGTCAGTAGTGCCAGCCAAATAATTTACATGGCAACAGCATGTAACAGATTCTAACACAACAAAATTCTTTACCCAAGATCAACAATATAATTTATACACAGACCTGACTGCTTTTATAGAAGCCTATGAGGTGTATCTGACCATCTAGGTTACTTTACGGTTTTCTGATGCTATAGTTTTTTTTTTTTTTAAATGAAGGAAATATAAAGCTGTCATGGTTTAACCCCAGCTGGCAACTAAGCACCATGCAGTCGCTTGCTCATTCCCCTCCCCCTGCAGTGCGATGGGGGAGAGAATTGAAAACAAAAAGTAAAAGTCATGAGTTGAGATAAAGACAGTTTAATAGGACAGAAAAGGAAGGGAATAATA
Source organism: Sagittarius serpentarius (assembly GCA_034782735.1). NCBI lineage: Eukaryota > Metazoa > Chordata > Aves > Accipitriformes > Sagittariidae > Sagittarius > Sagittarius serpentarius. The sequence goes on from JAVKLA010000005.1 coordinate 33,065,160, forward strand.
ATAATATCATCATTAATAATCATAATCATAATCATAATCATCATAATCATCATAATAATAATATACAAAACAGGTGATGCACAATACAATTGCTGGCCACCCGCTGGCCAATGCCCAGCCAGTCCCTGAGCCGCAGTGTCCCCTGGCCAGCTCTCCCATTTTCTATACTGGGCATGACGTCCCACGGTATGGAATACCCCTTTGGCCAGTTTGGGTCAGCTGTCCCGGCTGTGTCCCCTCCACCTTCCCTGTGCCCCTCCAGCCTTCTTGCTGGCTGGGCAGGAGAAGCTGAAAAGTCCTTGACTGAGTCTAAACAGGACTTAGCAACAACTGAAAACATCAGGGTGTTATCAACATTAGCCTCATCCTAAATCCAAAACAGAGCACTATGCCAGCTACTAGGAAGAAAATTAACTTTATTCCAGCTGAAACCAGGACAAAAGCTTATTCAGTTGACATTTTGCTTCTTCTCTCATTAAAAAAATACACCTGCCAATCAACAAGAAGTGGTAAAGCACTTCCAAGTCTAAAATGAAGATGCATCACAAAATCAATTCCAGGATGAAATACGTAATTACAAAATCATATGGAAAGAAAATGCATGGTGCTTATAACATTTTTTTTTTGCTTGTAAATGTTATACTAATGAGTGCTTGTAAATGTTATACTATGGAGGAATTATCTGTTCTAAATACATCTCCTAGGGTGTCAACTTCCTCAGCTAGTTGAGGACAATGTCTTGAAGCCTTTCTCAAGCTAAATTCCAACTAAGTTTGAAAGTGTCTTGTTGAAATTTGTCTTGTGACATTTGGTTGTAAGTTTGTCAGAGGATATGTGCTGTTTGCACCTAACTTAAATAAGATAGGCTCCTTATTTTCCTAAGGCCTACCCAGTGGGGAGAGAGTTAGCTCCTATAGAGTGTGGAAGACTCACTTAACAATTCTGAACTGCCCTCAACCTCATCCTCCCTGTTGGTAAAAGGAGAAGTCTAGGAGACAACTAAATTAGGTGCTTAAAATTCAGTTACAGTTAATAGCCTTGCAATGTGTTCACCCTTTGTAAAACACCTTGCACTTCCAAAGGCCAAATTCTGCAGTTTCCAGTTCTTCTGTACTTCAGTGGCCACGCTCAGCAACTCAGGGTGGACTTCAGAGCCAGTAACAGCTCCTGGCTCTGCAGGGGCTGAAAAGCCTGCCAAGGGGTATCTGTATTGCATGACCCAGGGTGTGCATACTGCACATAACATGGTAATAAGTCCACCGGGTCCCTCCGGTAAGACTATATTTGTTTGTCTTTCACATATATCTCTTTGCCTCCTGAAGTCAAATTTGAGAGAGTTCACAGTTCATGATTATAATGTGCTGGTCTCCAAGCAAGTGTCTCTGTGCCAGTCTGTTGTGAGATATGCTGAGAGATGAATGTGAAATATTACATCCCAGTAAGATCAACTGAAGAAGCACTCCAGGAGGTCTGAGTTGAACATCTGCCAAAGTATTACAAAAAGTATGTTTTTTCCAAGAAACACAACAGAAGAATTTAGGTCAGATTACTGAACTGGAAATCAAAGGTCCCAATGATTCCTCAGACTTGGAGAGTCTTGTTGAGACATGATAAAAACAAGAACAAATGCATTAACCTTCAGGCCAGGATGCTCCACGGATTAATGCAACACTGGTTTAAGAGGGGTTGCTGCATGGACATCTGAATGTGCGCCATGGTGGCTAGTGTTAATGGGTGGTAGCTGAAAAAGCTCCTCAGGCCCACAGTAAATCAGCACTCGACACTCCCACATCTGCAGGTAGAGGAAAAAATTACTCATACCATGTCTGATGCTATGCAGAGGGATATGGTTTTGGCTTGGACTCACCTGAATTCTGCGGGTTCCAAGCGAAAAAATGCAAGCAAAGTTCATGAAAGCCTCTGTTATTGGTGTGTGGCTTTGACATTTTGTGGAGCCTTGAGACTCCAACTTGGAATGGTGAATTGACATCTTAGTTGCCAAAAATTTCAAAGCAGCATGCTGACTGGATCAGAAATCACCCACTAAAAGGACATTGGTGTTCAAAAGAGGAAAAGCTAACTTCAATAGAAAACAGCAAATTAATAGAAGATAGCCTGTTGACAGAAAAGAAGAAAATGTCCTAAAAGGTGTTAGAAGAAGCTTGGTTCACAGGAAGACAGAGGACCGTAGGAAAAGCACCAGACAACTCGGAAGAGAAGGCGTCCTTCAAGTCAGCAAGAAAAAAAGTTGCCTTTTTCCCCTTTCGCTCAAAATTGTGGGCAGCAGCTGACAACATCAAGTCTGCCTGGGAACTCAAGCCAGGAAACTGGGAGACAGCCAAGAAACTCTAAAATGCCGTCTTTTAATAAAGTTGAAGAAGTTTAAGTTAGGAGAACTTTAATTTTACTTGTGGAAAATTTATAAACAGCAGAGGCTCAACTGTCGTATTCACTGTAAATTGTTACTCAGCTTCAGTCTGGAATCGTGCAGTGAGCTGAAGCCATGGCAGAACGAGAGAAAATACCTGATTTCCAAGTACGTTCAGCCCAGTGCAGCCTGTGCTCCTTAAAGCTCCTGGTGCATGCCATGAAGCCCAGCTAGCCAGTGTCAACAGCAATTTCTCAAGGGACCGTAGGCAGAAGGACGCAAGCCCAAAGAGGTCTGCTAAGCAGTGGTCAGCTGAAGAAATTTCTACAGCTAGACGCCATCCACTGCCATTCTTTCACCATCCTGCGGCCGTGGATGCCCATCACGCAGAGACGTATCTGGTGTCTACAGGGAGATAAAAATAAGATAACGCTACACGACACCAGAAGGGGCTTTTGCTAACGTGTGCAGCGAGGCAGCGCTTATCAAGAAGGGCTTGGGGGGTTGTGTTTGGTAAATAGGAGTGTATTGCTTATCTAAGCTAGTAAAAACCTAAAGGCAGACCTTATCATATTGGCAAATACACATCAAACAGTGGCAAGACAGCTTGGTTTGCTTGTGAGTCTGATGAATGTAGCACAGGCATAAACAATTTACCCTGATAAGCTGCACCTGTACTAAGAGGGATTCTAAGCGAGTGTTTTCTAATTTGCACCTTGGCCGAAAGGTGCCTTCCAGGATGACAAGCTTGTTAATGCTAGAAGTAACCATACCGCTGAGGATTTTTGGCTCTCAGAAGCACGGATGCCCTCCCATCACAGATTTGTTCCCTGCCTGGATATCCTGTACCTCTAGTTGTTTCCAAATGTTTTCTTGCCATTTGTTATATTTATCATTTCTATACATTTGCCTGTGAGGGTCCACCCGACCCCCTCCCTCCACTCCCACCCCGCCCCCCCAGCCCAGGGCTTTCTGTGCTGATCCGTGTCTGGGCAGCTCCAGCTCTGAAGGCAGAAGCGATGCTGGGAGGAGCAGGGGGGGCTCGCTGGCACACTGCGGTGACAGGTTTCCCCCGCTCCCGCTGCCCGCTCGTGACCGTGCGCGAGGGTCTCTCCCCCTTTGCCCACCTTTCTCCTTCAACCTCTGGCTTGTCTGTTAGAAATGGTCTTTCTCGGTGGGGAGTTTCTTGGTGTTACTGAAAAGTGGTAACAAAAATGCGTTACGGACAGCGTCGGTCGAATCTGGCAATAAGCGAGGTTCACTTTTGCTCAGCCTTGGGTTTTCCCCTTGATTTTGACTGTTCCATTTTCTATTTTCATACAAAAATAATCTTTTCAGAGAACTGGATTATCCATGCAATTGAATTAAAATGATAGGCTCTGGCTTTCAGTTCATCGCTTAGTCTTGAAGATACTGTACTGTCTGCTGGAAAAATATTCTCTTTCAAACAGTACTTACTTTTAGACCCTTTTACTGAAAGAGCACCCATAGTTAATCTTCTTATAATTCATAAGATGTTTTCTTTATATCTTTTTTACTAATAATAAAAATCTCACTTTTGTACAAAGCCAGGCTCTGTTACCTTAAGTCAAGTGGCTTTTTGGAACTTGCCTGCATTTTTTTAAAGAGAGCATATAATACCTGAAATTATCTAAATTGTCTAAATGAAACCCCTCCAATTTGTCAGGATCTGGAGAGCTAGCTAAGCAGCGATTGCTGGATAGGGAAATAAAAGGCTTAAATTTACTTTAGATCATAGATAGGAGCGTATTTATAAGCTTGCATAAAAATGGCTTTGGTAAGGGAAGAAAGTCAGGGAAGTTGATTCCTGTGGGTTTTGATCCTGTAGCATGCAATCCTCTGTGATCGGGATCAGCCGCTTAATGAGACGGAGCATTCCAGGACAAAGTGAGAGTAATTGAAAAAATGCCTTGGGCAGAGCACATCCATGTTTGGTTTTAATAGTAAGAAGTTTTGGTGGCCATGATGAATGAGCAGTTATTGGAGACGTTCTTTCGCTTTGCACTAGAGTCCATCATTTTTTCCTTAATAGTTTATTCTTCTAATTTAACAGTTCTTTGCAATTAATCCCTTGACTCTGCAAATTCTTCCTCAGCTTTCTTGCCCACCATGACACAAAATCGTCCTTGGGCTTTGGACACCTTTGAGACAGAATTAAACACTGACAATCTGAAGATGTTTGGAGTTGGAATTCCCATTTATTTTCATACAGAGCTAAAATCCAGCCCTGGGATCATTGCAGCAGAAACCAGTTCCTAGGTCAGAATGCACGTACACGTGTGTGTGCATGAGCGTGTAAATAACTCCTTGTAAAAAAAAAAAAAAAGGTGGGGGCGACTTTCAAAACAGAATACAGACACAGAAAAGCAGTCTCATATAAAAAGCACAGGAAATTCTGCTAGGAAATTACACACAGTACACCAGACAGCTAGCCAAAATCAGGGGAAAAAAGAAACCCAGACACCCCATGTTTCATCAGCCTATATCAAACAAGGTAATCTACAAATTCATACAAAAACGAATCCAGAAAATATAGTGAAAAAAACCAACTAGAAAGCAAACCCCAGTCCATTTCCAGTTCTTAATATTGCTCATAGAGCAAAGGATCCAGCACATGAGCTACAAAAGAAATACAAAGTTAGTCAATAGCCGAATTCTTATAAGTATTATTAAAATTTCCAAGTTGAGTTTACTTCATGAGATTCAAAACAAACGCTTAGTATTAGATGAATTTCAGGAATATTTACCTAAAATTACTGAATCCTTTTTTTGTTACTAGTTTTCTGATAAAAAAGTATTTTTTATAAACATGAAAGTTTTATGGGGCTTTTGGATGGAAATCATAATAATATGAAATGCTTAGAAAAACAAAATTCTTTTTTAAAAAAGTGAATACTGAAGAGTTTCTTTTTTATTTGAAAAATTTCATGCAGCACTACGATATATGTTGCGGTAACACGGGGGAGAAAATCAGAATCAATACCTGCCAAGAGCAGATAGCAGGAGAGTTGAAAGTAAAACTTAACTGCTGTCTTGTTAAACGGCAGTTCATGGTTTCATCACTTCCTTCATTATGCGATTGCTATCACCTGGTGCTTTGGAACAGCCTTTACTCATTAGTCAACAAATAATTATTAGCTACACAGAATTTTGATGGTATCCTTTAAACTTTCACCATATTCGAAGGAAGGTCAGTGTCAAAAAATCAAAGCTTACAAAATACCACCATCAGATTTAAAAGACAATATGTTCTGTTAATATACTCACGTGGCTCCAGGTAATTCCTGGGTATTTGTAGATGAACACTGAAGCGCTATAGATATAGGAGAATATTTTTTAGCATAAACTGCCATCATTTTAGGGTTTTTTTTTCCATGTAGTTATTCATGCTTTCTAAATTTTCAGGTTCGAAAATTGCCACCTGAATGAAGTGAGGTTGAAAATCTGGCACATAAGCAGTGGAACAAAATTTTGGACAGAATCTTGCTTGATTTGGCAGCTCAGTGGCCTCGCATAGATCCAGCGTTAGATTTCCTGAAATATTTCATCTTCTTGAAAGTCACATTTTAGGCCTGCGCTGGTGCAGTCTGCAATGCACGCATTTAGGTTATCTATAATGTATTAGCCACTGCGTATAAATAAACAGAAGCCGTTAGCAATTCCCTCTGCAAACATTACAGCAAGAAATATACTGTTTTTGTGCAGAAGCCTGGGTGTGGAAAGAGAAGCTAGTGTGGTTTTTTTTCAAACTTGGGCTCTGCGGTGCTTGGACCCAAGCGTCAGCTCTGCAACAGGCCCTGAAAGGATGAGGAGGGAAGTGAATAAAATCCACATGCCTCATCACATCCTAATTTAAGGGAAGTAGACAGAGAGTAGCGACTAGGAAATGTAAACTGGACCTACAGTGTATGACCCCGGCCACTGTCTTTGGTTTATATAGCCAGGGTGCGCTGACCAGAGGCACTGGCTGATCCAGCAGATGATCATGCCCAGTTTCTTTCCAGACTGGGTTTTTCTGTGTTTCAGCAGCAAGTTTCTCTGCCGCCCCGCATTTGCCTCTGTCAAAGGACAGCACCCTGTTACAAAGGCAGGTATTGTGCCTTCCCACTTCTTGCCATTACCTGCTGGGTTTTACAAACTCTGTTTATTTAAAAGAACGTTCTTCACATTCTTGCGCGAGCAATAAGGGCCTTGGGAAGAGGAAGATACTTTTATTATTGTTTGTTTGTGGTTATGTTAAAGTTATAGGGTCTCATCTCAGAAGTTTAAAGAATTTCCTATATCTGAGGTTATTCAGTCAAAGAGAAATTTGAGACTCAGCTTCTCTGAATCTTCCCAGGCTCTACATGAATTTAATCCTGAATCTCATACATGCTTAGAAGAATTCACTGTATAAATAAGTGTAAGATCAGAAAGAGAATTGTTTCCTTCAGAATCATGCCCTTGACCACGCAACTGTGTTTTGTTATTCAAGTAAACTTCATTCAAAAAGCATCCAGTGAACAGATTTTCAGGAGTCCGTTTTGGGAGCAACCTTACACCCTTAATGACTGACTACTTTTTTGTTGTCAGTAGTAAATATTTACATGCATTTTCTCACAACATCAACCCAAGACTGCTTTGAGAGATTACTGTTTTAGTTATCCCAATGTGGAGCGCTGCCATGATTTTCTCGCCTATACCCACTGACACAAGATACTAAAAACCCTGGGTACTGAAGCAAAAGCTTAAGTTTAAGGTCAGCTTAAGTCGAGAGTGACTCTACTGAAGCTAGGCACATGCTTGACTACCTTGCTGAACTGGAGCCTAGTAAATACAGAAATTAATAGTGGCATTATATAACTATTTCAGATCATCAGCTTTATGGACTAAAAGTATAAAGGAGCACCTTGAAACAAGACCTATTTTTGTTGCTTACGTGTTGGTGATTTAATTTCCTTAGCCCGTTATCATGCTCTGTAAGGATAAACACACCCTTAACATATAGTCAGATTTTTAAATCTAGCAGCACGGCAAGGCATGCGGGGACCAATGCCGTCCCTTTTGTAGGAAGCAATTTTCATGTTGTAAGCAGCTAAGATGAAAGCAACACATAACTCATTTAGGTAGCGCTGCAGACAGACTTGGGTTAACTACAAAGGGCAGCTCGGCATGTCACCCACGGTCTCCCAAATTCCTTCAGCTGCCTGTCGGCAGCTGGAGAGGCTTTGTAAACTAAGGATAAAAATAGAGATAAACAGTATTCCCAGAACACTCTGTAATGCTTGAAAAGCACTTTAACAATGCTGGGAGACAAAAAAAAAAAAAAAAAAAAGAAAAAAAGAAGAAAAGAAAAAAAAAGAAAAAAAAAGAATGATTTTGACCAACAATGTCTCTGGACAATTATCTCACGCAGTTTGCTGTTTGCACATCACTGAAGCTATCTCTGCTCCCTCCCCTTCGAATGATCTCTTCTGGTACAATAAAAATAGTGCCATTCACTTCAAGGACCCGGCAGAAAACACAAGTCCAAGTCATTATAGTTTGAATCTCATTCAAGATAGTGTTCACTTAACACAAGAAATATGATGCCAGTTTTAGCGTAGTTTAGCTATCTTCCCATTCAGAACAGCATATGCTAACCATACATCAAACTTTCTATGGGCCTTTGTCGTAAATACTTACAAATGTACAATTCTTTAGCTATGCATGTTTACTGCTACTATTACAGCAAGAAATGAATTGAAATTTCCTTAAAGAAAAAGTAGTCTTTGTCAAGTATCTGATAACGAAACTTTCCAGTTGCTCCTGCGAGGTAGGTCTCTCCTGCTGTTGTCACTGTTAATTTAGAGCAGAGTTGTGTGGGTTGAGCTCCAACTGCGTATTCAGTCAGGCTTATTACACCACAGAGCAGTGAGTCATGGCTGGGGCTGATAAAGGCAGATGCTGTACTTCCCTTTCTGTACTGAGTTTAGTTCACATTTTAATTATGTTTTGACAGCATAGATGGCCTTTCCTTAGCGTACAGGGCTGCTCCATCACCCGAAGGTGGAACCAGCGCGCAGTTTCCATCACATGTGGGTTTCCTTTGATACTGGGCCGGCAAGGAACCGCATTCTGCGTGCAGGTCGTAAAGGAGCAACCCCGTCGGGCTCCACGGGGCTCTGCTTCTGACAGCTGACCGGTACTTCCTCCTTGCCATTGAATCATAAAGGGATGAAAAACGCAATCTAAGTGCCTGTGCAGGTTATTCATATGCAGACCGTGCTGCGGGTAGATGCCGGAGTAGTCCCTCGCCTTGGCTGCTGAGCCGTGTTGGGTCATCAGGTGCAAGAGCTGGCAGAAACTTGCTGATATATCGCCAGGAAAACAAGAAAGGCAGCAGAGCTGGTGCAATGGGGACAACTATTTGCTGTTACAGACGAGTAACAGTACTTCTGCCTGTAGATCCACAGAGAAGGGAGGTGTGGTGCCTAGAAACCTTTCCCTCCCTTGACTACTCCTACTGCAATCTGCCTTCCTGTTAGTTTTTCTTGGGCTTGCTTTAACCCTAAATGATCACTAAAGTCCAGCTCCACCCGATCGTCCTCCCAGACTGCTGCAAAGAGCTCTAAAAGCAGCTTTGGGTTGTTTTCAGAGAGAGGAATGGGTGGCAGTATATATAGATGCCAGCTTTACAAACCCCTGCTAGTTTAATTAATAAAACCTGCTCAAAAATCTTGTTCTGTTTTCCGCATGTTCAAGGTAAATATCTGTACCCTTATACTTGTATGGGATTTTCCTGCTGAATAATGCTATTCTTCATCTTCCGATGAAGATTGTTAAATACATAAAACATAGACATTTTTGGTAAGGCTCAGGGATTCAGATGGAGATACAATAGGAGGCACAAAATTATTTTCCTTTACATTGTACTACAATTTAAACTACATTTGATTAGATTGAATTTAAAGCCAAATAATGTGAGTTAAAAATCCATTTTGTAAAAATCCCATTCAATGCATCCCTCATTCAGGTAAATTTTGCTCTTACGAAATAATCTGCCATCTGTTGGTTGTGTTATTAATAACTTTGGATTTGGGGTGTGATTTTTAACAATCGCTTGCAGAAAAAAAAAATCACAGCAGAAATTCCCCGACACAACCTAAACTACAAGCTAGACAATGGAAATCTGCATCTAACATTTGTCAAGTTGGACACGGGCCTTCTATTGTCTGGCTGTCTGCACCAAGTTTGTGCTAGGCGTGATTCAAAGCCTGTTTGTTACCAACTGGCCTATCTGCAAAGCAGATTCTTTTTAAAGTATGCCTTAAAATTTAAATACAAAATGTGACTGAATAGGAAACAACACTGCGTTTGCATGGAAGGGTTGTAACAATGCAAATTACAGCCCTTTCAAAGTGCAGTAGTTGCCAATTAAAATAAAAATTCTGTATGTTCAAAAACACCAAATGGTTTTCATTCTGAGAATGAACTGATACATTAAATGAGAGAGAAATTACACACACAACCTCTGCTCTCTTGAAATCCTGTAAATCAGCTAATGCAGAAGAGCTACAACAGTCTAACATGAAAAATGCAGCAGGTCGGTGTGCTGAAGGCTATACCGTGGACACTTAGCTTCTCCCTTCTTGCTCAGTGTTTCTTGTAGGACATTAAAAGGCTGAGTGAGAGGGAGTAGTATGTTGGAAAGAACAAATCTTTTAATTTCGCAATGATATATATGTAAGAGAGAAATATTTGGAATACCTCTAAGGAAAGAAGGAGCGGCATGCTTTCCTTCAGTTGTCAAAAAAGACAAAGTTGAACAGTAGCCCCCTAAAAATGGAGAAAGATGAATTCCTGCAGAGGGAGTACATAATGCTGAAGAGGGAAAGTATCTGCAGCAAAAATCTGTACAATCACAGAAATAAAACCCCACATAATTAGCATGTGCCTTTACTTGGACTTGACACTTGAGACAACATCAAACTCAAAAATAACATGGGAAATCAAAGGCAATCTTGTTGCCTAACGAGAAAAAATGTGCAAACGAATGACCAGTTGCGTATCAGGAAAAACAGGGAAGATTTTCATCTGCTATTTATGCAAGAGTCATGAACTAATGGCAGATGAAAGATTCAGCGATTTTTTTATTCTCTAAAAAAGCTCATACGCTTTTTTCTATACCCACTGTCCCCACACAGAAAACACGGCTAACCCTACTGACAAAATGGGAAGAGAGCCTGCTTCAGAATAACCTGTTGACATATGGAGAATGATGGAAACAAATGCGGCTGAGAAGTAAGCAGAAGGAACATCTGAAATGAATCATTTGAAAGCTGAGCATATGTAGGTGGATCTGGCCAAATTAGACTTTGCTAAAGGGGAAAAAAACCCTTCGGGAAAATAAAGGAGAAAGCAGAATGAGATAATGGTTAGGAAAGATAGTACTGTAATACTTACGGGGAATGGGGATACTTCAGCTTACAAAGCAAAAGGCAGAATTTATGTAGGCAGAATAAAATCTTCATCTGGGCAAAAAAACTACTCACCCTTTCTCTTGATTTAATTGCAGTTCTATTAGATGCTTTTTAAAGCATATCTCAGTTAAGCTTAGGCAGCCTGTTTACAATCTGTATAGACTTATGAAAGGATTTACAAATACACGTCGTTTGCCAAAAATGTAAATTCAAAACATCTTGTGTTGTGTACAGGAATCATTTAGTCACCTGTGCTATTAGCTTGACTAGGTGATTGCTCATGCAATGCTATGGCAGTTCCCGGTTGCACATCACGAGTGACCCCCAACACCTTCAGCACCAGCACAGCAGTACTGTATTTGACTACAGATAAAAAGATTTCCATTCTGCAGTAACCTCCGCAATAAATTGCAAGAGAACTGACCTAATTTTAGTTTCTAAAAATTCTTCTTGAGTTTTTCTGAGAAAAATATATTGGCCGAGTATATATAGACATGGATATATTGACACATAGGTGGTTTTTGTCTGTGCAAAATTTACTCACAAGTATCAGCTAGGATGAAATTTATTAGAAGGCAAGACACAGGATCCTGTAATGTTTTTGTTCAGTGTAACTGAACTGTATCATTTTTTCATAAAGTTTTATGTAGCGGTTAGGCCAACTTCAAATGAACTGTGCAGAATAATTTACCGAGTTGAAGCAGCAAATCAGTGCAGATGACATAAATACAGAACCTCCTAAGAATCTAGTTTGAATAACTGCATCTGGTTCCCAGAAGAGAGTACTCTGAAAAGCAATAAGGTTCTCCTTATACTGTTATTTCTCATAAGTTCTCCAAAATTTGTTTAGTAAATTCCTTTCATATTGGGCCTAGACATTTATGATGTCCGTAATGTTTCCAGCAAAGCCATGATCATACTAGTCAATATAATTTCAAAGAGGTTCTGCTTATTTCAAAGAGGTTCTGCTTATATCAGGTATATGAAATCTCTCCAAAAAGTTGACTAACAAGTCAAAAATGAGTAAGTATATTATTTAATTTATCTGTTTAAACATTGGTTGGGAAGTGGGTGCTTCTAACTTGTTAATAAAAAGTCCTCTGAAAAACATAAAAAAAGACATGCATTTTAGAAGAGTTATCAAAAAAAGTAACTATTTTTTAGTCTTGCAGATTGAGATATATAGGCAGCATGTGACAGCAAACAAAACCTCCTGAAATGAATGGAATTAACTCTCATTCTCCAAACATGAAGTATCTGCTGCACCTTTGATCTTTTCTGACATCTTGAAATGCAGAATTTTTATCTAGTGGACTCTTGAACTCTGCTATCTGCCAGGAAGAAACTTGGTCCTTCAAGTTTTCTTCCATTCTAGAATAAGATCTTTAGATGTTATCTAGCTAGAATCATATCCTTATCCACCCTTTGGAAATTTGGATAACAGATTTCAGGAAGGTGTCTGGTGCCAATTTTGTTATTACAATGTGAATTATAAGCATCTGCACCAGTTATAAATCCTAAATATCAGATATTCTTTTTCTTTGAGATTTTTCTTCCACCTGCATCATGTCACAAGCTTAAAGTGTATCAGCTTTGCTGAGCTCTTCTGTAAAATGAAGAGGTTATTCCACACATGCATTAGCTCTCACTTCAAACTATCCAGGACTTGTCACACTGCCTAATTTTTTGGTAAAGTGTGAATTGCAATTTTGCAGCATGCGATAGTTGTTAAGACTTCCCATTTGGACTAGATGTTCCAGGTCTGATGTAGTCTTTGATCTAATAAAAACTATTGTTCCTCTTGGTGGTCTGCAGCGAGATTTTCAGAGACCTCCGCCTTGCAGCAGGAGTAGGCTTCAACAAAGCTGCAATTAGACCTTGCTCAGCATTGTTTGAAATGATTGATGCAACGTATTTCAAAGCCAGGTTGGCTCCAGTAGGAATGGTTATTCACTCTTCACCAAAATCTGTACAAATGCAGCTTTTTTTCCACAGAGGATCGTTCAGATGATCATAGCTCATTGTCTTGAGCACCTATTACTGTCATTAACTTGCTTCTAAACATCTGCATCACAGCTTTGGTAGATCACAGAAGACATAAACTATCTGCGTTTGCTGGAGCGAACATACTTTCAGATGCACATGATACCAAGGCTTAGGTATTTATTTCTACCCGAAAAAAACAGTCGTGTCTGCAAAACTCCATGCAAAATCACGAGGACGGCACAGCCACATAGAAGCAATTTTGAAATGAGAGGAGTATTTTAGGGCATGAGTGAGCAGTAGAGAGCAGTCTGACCAAAGTCAGCTCCATGGTGCAATACCTTGTTCAGAAACAGAGATAACGAATAACCAAATTTTATGTGTGTTTAAGTAAGTTAGTGATGTGTCCTATACTACCAAATCGTAGTTTCCAAAACTCCAAACTTATTCTTTTAAAGAAAAAAAGTGTTCTTTCTTATTTCTTGAACAGGTAAAGCTGCTTTTCTCCGTCCCAGACAGACCATTAAGAAATGCAACCTGGTGTTGGACTGCTTTGAAAAGTACTTTTTAACTTGAACCGTGTGTCTAAGAACTTTAAGCTCCCCTAAAAATGAGGCAAGAATATAAATCATATCTGTCCAAGGAAATCCTAGTTTGCAAACCAGCTTTGCTTGCAAAACTTCTGTGGGGTGATACCCAACGTGCTCACATAGGAACGGAGCTTAGACCAGGGCTGCTCCAAAATACTTTAGTGTGGTGAATTCTAAAATACTGGTTTGTCAGTTGTATCTGTTGCATTATTTCTGATGAACATGGTTTTCCAGCAATATTTACTGTTCTTTTACTAACATGCTAGGTGAGCGTCTCAAGTTTTCAGAGTAAACCTTTATACCTAAGAAATCATTTTCTGTTACCTTTCTCTGGACCTCACCAACAGACGTTGAGTTTTCCTCATTCAGTATTGTCATTTCTCTTATATATCCCTTTGTTTCTTTTGCTATTTTATAATGGCAATACCTCTATATACAGGACATGGCAGCACCACTCTGTTATGATGGCTACTGTAAAAATATACTGTCACAGTTCTTAATCCAAAGTGGGTTTGATATAAAAAGGACGAAGGCAGAGAGTAGGAAAAGCTATTTAAGCAATAAAGGTAAGCTTCATGCATTGTACACATTTGCATCTGGACTGCCAGAGTTTCGATGGCTCCTTGTGGCTGCAAGGAAAGAGATGAATGACATTAGAAAAGTAAAAAATATGAAGGGACAGAGAAGGGAATTAGGTGCTGGAGAATGGGAAGCGGAGTAGACAGAGTGAATGAGACTGGGCAGCTGAAAGCTGAGGAGAAGAAACATCCAACAACCAAGGTCAGTGGCACAAACGCTGAAAAAATACAGAGGTTTTTCATGCCCAGAGGCACTAAACCATGGAGTAGTAATGCAATGCTACATTTGCAATGCAAATGGAAGGATCATTCAGGTAACATGAACTGACAAAATGTGCAACGAGTGACTGGTAAGCAGAAACATGTCTGTTTATTTTCCACATTGTAGTCTCCAGATGGATGTCTTCGTTTGGCTTTCTCGGTGGAAGCGCAACCATGCAGCTGATGCTCTGTGTCCTGCATTCTCGCGGTTTGTCTGTATCTTGGTAGGGTGCTCACCTAAACTTCCTGCATTTCTTGCAGTTCTGCTTTTGAGACATTGTGCTGTTAATGTTTCATCCAGGAAATTTTTTTAGAAATCTCTCACATACTTTCAGCAAATGCTTGTGTACGTTGGCTGGCTTCCTGGAATAGTTTTAAATATGTTCCTTCTGAAGGGCATCTCCTTACCACTTAAAATGTGTCTTGTAACAATAAAACTGCAGTCGCAACTCTTACCTTCCTAAAGTATCAAATGTTTATCTCACTTTATTGATGGGTAAATCCCCAAAGGGCAATGCCAGAAGGCTCAGCTAGCTCTAGAATTATTTAAGAGATCGTTAATGTAGTGCTGGTCGCTAAAAACTGCCACCTTCCTTTCTAATTAAAATGTGTGTGTCAAATTTGTTCTTCCTGATTAGACATAACTGAACTACAGTTATTGCACGACAACTACCTGGAAACCTTCCAGCTTTCACTCACCTATTGGAAGACTAATTATATTGTATTAAAGACATATTTAAGTAATGCAAAACGGGTCCCTATAAAGTCTGTCATCATGATCAGAGTTCGTACTCCATATTAAGTGTTTAACCCCGTTCCATTGTTTGTCAAAATCAAACGCATGAACAAAATGGCCTGCTGTCCTATGATTCATTCCCTCTCAAATGAACCCATTGAAATGCCAGCGTGCAGGTTAGTTCAGCAAACATCCCTTCTGGCAACAGCTAGCCTCCCCCGATATCTCTGCTTTTGCTCATCAAATGCTTTGTTCATTCACAGCTTTTTGGACGCCGTTGTTTAAATCACACCCAGTCGGTTGCCAGTGGGTTGGCAGCTCGTCCGCCTTCTCGCAGAGGTCTGCCAGGCTCGCTCCAGGGGAGCCTGGAGAGCAGCCCTCGCTAGAGGCTCTGCGGTATTAACCCCTCCAGGCTTCCGAGGCCGAGGCATGGAGCAAGAGAAACCTCCTGCAGGCATGTGGTAGGTTGTTTGTGAGGTATCCCGTAGGTGGAAGGCAGCTGAATTATGGTCCATACCGTGATTATGACTGCTTTCACAGCTGCCTGTAAATAGGACTTGAGATAGAAGCTAAAGAGCCCTAGATGATCTCTGATGCAGATGTGTACAACCAGAATAACATTACACCTCACTGCAGCCAGGACTTTGGAGCACTCCCAAAATGATCAGACTTACTGCTATGTACTGTCCAGCTTACGCTCCCCTTTCGTGCTTAATTGAGGAGCATCTGGGAAAGAGGCCAGGAATAAGCTGGTTTCTCCAAAAAAGACATTGAAGGAGCTCACTCTGGCTGCCAGCTTCCTCAGGGGCTCCTGAGACGCCGGCAGGAAGAGGGCTGAAGGCTGCATACCTTGCTGCAGCCCTCACCCACATAACACCTTTCCTGAAGGCTCCTCAACCCCCTCTCACAGTCTGTCCAAATGTGCACTCATCACATTCCTGGGTCATGTGTATTGCCCCCAGGAAAGATCTGTAGGAGTCCTCAAACTAAAGCATTCAGCAGAGGCCCTTTAAGAGCCAATTTACATGAAAAGAAAAGGGCTGAATCTCAGGAATCCCAAGCCCAAGTAGAAAGCATGGAGCCTCCCCTCCGAATCCTTTCCACGGCAGCCCAGCTCACGGGGCAGCTGTGTTTCAGCAGACCCCGACATTGCTCTTGTTCCATTTCTCTGGTGGCAGTGACCATGGGCACATATACACAGCCCAGCCATGGTCAGGAGGAGCCTCCCAGACATCAGCTCTCCTGGCCACACCACCTGCAGGACACCACCTTTCAAAGAAACTCAGGTAAAACTTAACTTGCAATGAAGCCTGCAGCCACTAATCAATCCCCCACTGTAGCTGCTCCATTTGTACTTTGTAGGCACACATTTCAGGTCTATGGCACCTACCAGGATGCAACTTTTAAAAAAAAAAACCAAAACTGTCAAAAAGCTACCTGTGATTATGATCAGGCCTTAAGAAGTATCATAATTGTAGGTGCTTGTTACAGAGCTAAGACAACTCATTCAAGAATAATTCTTTCCCATGTTGAGAATGTGCTTTCAAAGTTTGCGAGCTGCCTTGTCCTTGGAAAACACAGCTGCTGGCTAGGAAGGAGTCACTGGTGCACTTGAGCCCATCAGTGGCGTTGGAAACTACGGCTCAGGTCGCTTACTGGCAGCAAAATGGAGTAGGAGTCATGGCAGTGTCTGCACCACTGCTCATTTATTCACAGGGGCTCCTTCAGAGACAAGTTAATGCAATCATAGAATTCATAGAACCATAGAATGGTTTGGGTCAGAAGGGTCCTTAAAGGTCATCTAGTTCTATCCCCGCTGCCACCTTCCACCAGACCAGGTTGCCCAAAGCCCCATCCAACCTGACCTTCAACACTGCCAGGGACGGGGCATCCACAGCCTCTCTGGGCAACCTGTGCCGGTGTCTCACCGCCCTCGTAGTGAAGAATTTCTTCCTTACATCTAATCTAAATCTACCCTCTTTCAGTTTAAAGTCACTACCCCTCGTCCTATCACTACGTGCCCTTGTAAAAAGTCCCTCTCCAGCTTCCTTGCAGGCCGCCTTTAGGTACTGGAAGGCTGCTCTAAGGTCTCCCCACAGCCTTCTCTTCTCCAGGCTGAACAACCCCAACTCTCCCAGCCTGTCTTCACAGGAGAGGTGCTCCAGCCCTCTGATCATCTTCGTGGCCCTCCTCTGGACTTGCTCCAACAGATCCATGTCCTTCTTATGCTGCTGGGGGCCCGAGAGCTGAAGGCGGTACTCCAGGCGGGGTCTCACCAGAGCGGAGCAGAGGGGGAGAATCACCTCCCTCGACCTGCTGGCCACGCTTCTCTTGATGCAGCCC
>JAVKLA010000005.1:33093406-33171898 GCA_034782735.1 Sagittarius serpentarius
GGCCAGGCTGGATGGGGCTTTGGGCAACCTGGTCTGGTGGAAGGTGTCCCTGCCCATGGCAGGGATCTTGGAACTAGATGATCTTCAAGGTCCCTTCCAACCCAAACCACTCTATCATTCTATGATAGTGTGCCTATTGCACACGCTTGAGTGATCCCTGCACTCACAGTAGCTGTTTCTCCATATGTCTAGCACTGCAGGCTGCTGAAATCCAGAATACTGGTGCACGTGAGAGGTCTAGGGAAGGGTATCTTTTTTTACACATAAATATTGCTTTGATATTTTTGTTGTCTTCAAAGACAAGATTAATCTCGCTCCTAATCCAGGGGATGATTTACTGAAATAAGGTTGTTCAACATGCAGTATGGAAATTAGACACTGAAAATACAGTGTAAAAGTATGTCTGCTGGAAGGAGAAAAACACACCACTGAAAGAAAATTCAAGCTGGGGCATTAAATGTTGCTTTTTTTAGTAAGGAATCTAAATACAATACTCCCTCATTTCATCCTTTTCTCCTTTTCCAACACATATACAGCCTGGCCTGACCTTGGGAGGGCAAGAAACACAAGGTATGGAACAAGGAACCACATTTGCCTGAGTTAGGGTAAAAATGTAGATGCTATCCAGAGAGATTCAAACAAGCTTTCTAAAGTTGAACTATGGAAAAGGTGCATGGTGAGTAAGAGACACAGTCTGATGGGAAAGAGAAGAAAAATATGAGTAAGCTTCTAGGTGTCTCTGTGAGAGCCTTCAAGTGATACGTGCTTTATCTAACACCATTATAATATGTATTCACTCTTTTTTCATGTATCCATTTAAGTATAATGGAATAATGTACCTTAGTAGTTATTGAATAGACATGGGCATGGTTTCAAAACACACTCATTTTAATTAATCCAAAGGCGCTAACTGGTTCTCAAGAGAATGAGAAATTAACTCATCTCTAGGGGTTTGGGAGGGTATTGAGGAAGCAGAGCACTGAGAACCGAGGGAGGTTTCCTAAGTCAGGCTGTGGGCTCTTTGAAACTTAAGAACCCTGATATACCTCAGTTCTTTTTGGAAGCTGTTGTTCATGCTTGACCTACATTGCGAACACAACCCTCTTCACCCTGTTAGTTTCTTCAGAGAGTATAGAGTTTGAACTTCTAAAAGAAAACAGACATTTTAGATTAACATTAGTGTTAGTGGCAGGGCCAGGCAGCTAACGTGGATGCTGGCCAAGGGAGGGTACAGCCGCAGCCGTGAGATCTGGGGGGAGGAGGTTCCCCTGTCGTGAGAACAAGCACACGGAAAGGGATATATGGAAGATGAAGGGAACAAAGTGATGAGAAGGAAGAAAATTATAAGAAAGTTAGAAAGAGGGAAAATGGGAGGATCAGACCACGTTGTCATTACTTTAATTACACTGACTATGATAATAGTAAAATTAATTGGCAGTACATGCAGCTCATGGAGTTTGGATTGGCTTATCCCAAGGGACAACGAAGCAGATGAAAAAAGTATATGTAGTTTTAGAGTGCTCAAATCAGGCTACACAAAGTGCCTGAAAACACGTGAGAGGCTGGAAAATTACACTGGCTTGTGCTGCAGCAACAAATTCATTCACAGTGTTCAAGTCAGCTGTGAAAAGGTGGAAGTAAATGAACCCAAGTTGTATAGTATTGAGCAGACCTGCTCTGAAAGGCCTTTCTGAGCTTTGGCAAGCTTTGGTGAGCAGGTACCTCTTGCAGCACGTTGCCCACAGTTGCAGGATGCTGACTACGCTTAAGTCTTGTGTATCCTTCAGCTAGTGCTCCTCCACCATATGAAATGTTCAGGGTGTTTTTGAATGAACAAGATTTCATGACAGTAGCAATAGGAATAAAACTAATTACATCTGTTTGATGGTAGGACCTACTTTAAGATAATTTGCAACAAGGTCCCTAGGGAAGTTTTCCCCTTTGAAGTGCTTCTTACTCCAGGGTTCCCTTTTGAAGTAACTCCCTCTGGATTGCTTTTGAAGTGGTACTTTTCCTTTTCTTAGGTCTTCTTTGGGTTCTGCTTTGTTGCACCTTTCACATTGGAGGTTCACAGCTGAAGATTAGTGAGTAGAAAGGGAGACTTTGATTCAGACCAGTTTTTCCCTCACACCATGCAGGAAGGCCTGCCTGCATCTCCCCAGAAATAGCCATACAGGGAGGATTAAGAAAGCTACTGCAATTCATTCATCTCTTCACTGGCACCAGCTTCATGTCTAAACTGGCCACCATCCAGACTGAGATGCAGAAATGTCTCCAGCTGTCTAAAATGCCTGTTTTGCATGAGTGCAGAACAAACCTTTTTTCCTTTCCTTTCTCCCACCAGCTTAGATACCTGGCCTTCTCCTCTCCTTCCTTGCATGGTATAAGTCTCCATCTGCCACCTGGAAAGCCATTAATTCTGAGGGCGTTCATAAAGCCAGTAGCTGTGATGGACAGTTCGGAAACAACACTTTACTCTGGCAGTGAGACTTATCCCCCACTGGAAAAGTACCCGCTCCCACACCTTCATCCTGACCTGAGCGGCGGCAAATGCTGTGAGCAGAGACGGGAAGCAAAGGTTCAAGGCTGCAGGAGAATTTTAGATCAGATAAAGCTGAGATAAGGACGGGGTCAGGAGACACTCACTAAGCAGGGCTTAGTAGAAATACAAGAGGTCCACCACTGACCTGAGAGGAGCTTCTCTATTCCTTCAAAGTGCCCTACCCACACCTCACTACACCCTGTGGCACGGGCCCACAACATTTATGTCATGCTGCATTGCACATCCCACCAACTCTCATCCCAGCCTTTTGGCCCCAGTGGTTTCCGTAATTTGGAAACTACCTTTCTGCCTCCAGGTGAGATGTCCCAGCGTGCAGTTTAGACGCCTGTATCTACTTGCACCTCCCAGAGCAGCAACCAGATGCACGAACCGCTGCTTCTCTCCATGACCAGACACTGCTCCTGGCTACCGCTGAAGCTGACCTGGGGCTGGAAGCACTTGACACTGGCTGCTACCCTGGGGCCAGGGGCAACGGCATTTTTGATGTGCCCAGAGGTATTTCTGAGGGAGGGTTTGAAGGCAGTTCCTCATGGCTGTGCTCCCTCCCTGGGTCATGTCTGTGAAGCAAGGGCAGGTTAGAAGGCACAGATGCTATGGTGGGATAGGTAGTGGGCAGCTGTCCCCTCAAGGCATCACTTCCCTTCCTTCTTCCCCCAACCCTGTACAGCAGCACTCCTGAGCCCTGGCTCCCTCTTCTTAACGTGGGCATCAGTGTGTGGTACTGACCGTCTAACGGGGGTACGGGCCCTGCACCCACAACCACGCGCTATTGTGAGTGACGGGTCTCTCCTGATGCTGGCCCAGAAGGGCAAGGATAACCATGGAAGTGGACCAACACCGCTGACATTGGGCACTTTGCAAGCTGCCCAGCAAACCAGTCTGAAATCAGATTGCATTTGTTAAAGACGAGGCTATAACTGCTCTTTGAACAAGGATGTGAACCGACCGCCTGGCAAAACGCAAGTGATTTGGGGAGTCACAAACAGTGCTTTTCCCGAGTAATCTAGGGGAGATGAAATCAGGCTCAGTGGTCTAGATTGTCGCTGTAATAACATGAAAAGTGCATAGCTGGCTAACGTTAAAGCAGATTTTTAAAACCTAGAAAATGTTTGCGTTTTAACAGGGTCATAATTGAAACAGAAACAAATGTGCCTCATGAGCAAATCAGTCCAAAAGAAATGGGGGGGGGGGGATTTTTTTGGCTCTGCAGAAAATCAGGTTAAATTATGTCAGAATAGCTGAAAATACTGAAACAAATGGTGAAGAGACAGTTTGAGCATTATTTAAAATTATATGAGATCAGTGGAAATCCCTCTGAAATACTGCCATCCTCATTATCATACTAGTAAAATACTATTTATGGCAATACTGGGGCCTATCAAACATAGAAGGATGCTGACAACATCACATTGTGCCTTGGTATAGGCAGCCTACCTTTTTTTGCTATGCTGGTATCTTCTATAACTCAGAATTGAAAACCTTCCCGTTCATCTTGCTAGCGATCATATTTAGCACCAATGTAAAATAGCAGATAAGTTGTATCTTTCTACCACCACAACGCCTATTTGTTAGGTATTTCGGTGGTTGTATGTCGTAGAAAGCTTAGTCATTCAGACTCCTGTATTTAAACTCAAGCTTTAGCTTCATGTCATGTTTTTCCCAATACTAGTGCTAGTGTGAGGAGAGTATTCCCTCCCTGTCCTTGCCCCTGTCTTTGTCCCTGTCCCTGTCCCTGTCTTCATGCACCCTCACTAGGCTGAACGAAATGTTTGTGGGTCCACAAGGAGGTCAGTGAAGTGATCTGATGGGATTGGGTTGGGGGGAGTCCGAAAAATGTATTACTCCAGCACTGACGCCAGAGAAAACTTCCTATGAATCCATAGCCTCAGACATAATTCAACACTTTCCACCAGCATTTGTCAAGCAGGGATACATGTGTGTATTATGAATGAATTATCTATTGACAGTGAAATGATAACACTTTCTGGGCCACCCAGGGTGAGGTAGAGTTTCAAAAGCATTTTTGCATATCAAAAGCTAACATTGTACCAAGCAGCTTTTCACTAGCAAGAAGATCATAAACTGATAGCCTAATTAAACTAATTATTGAGTCTCTGGGCTACAGGAAAACCCCAGCATGGCATTTAAACTTGGTCGAATTCCCGGGGAGAGGACAGGTCCACAGGGCTTTGCCCCGAATACAGGAGCTTGACGTTAGAGGGATGAGGCTCTTTGGGAGCGCAGCTGGATGTGCCCCTGGGCTGGCCCACAGCTTGCTGCACAGCGGGAAGGCAGGATTCGCTGCCCACCTCCGCGCTCCTCCCCACTCCCTTCCCCAGCTGTGGCACCCGCCGGACGTCCTGCCGAGCCGAATGACCTCACGGAAACCTCGGGCAACAGTTCACCTCCCTTTCCTCCTTCTGGGATTAGTTTTCTGGTGTTTCAGTGAGTTAAATCAGCTCGCGAAAGGCTTCAGCAAGGTCCAGCGCTGGTGCAAGGGATGCACAGACGCGCGGCCAGGGGCAGGCGTGGGGATGCGTATGTGAGGTCAGAGCCGGATCTCTGCACCTACTTTCCAAATCTAGCAGGCTTTTAAAAATTGTTTCTAGTGTAGCGGAACAAAACTTGTCTTATTTTTTTGCCTCAGCGGGATAACCTGTGAAATGCTGGGACGTCACCCTGCACCGGGAGCGATGTGGGAGCGCTTCGTATCCCACGCAAGCATTGGGTACTCGGGGACTTTCCTGCCACCGAGCTGTGGTCTCTAACACTGACAGCCAAGTTGTGGGGAGCAAGGCCTCGCTGCGAAGGCTTAGACAAACTCAGTGGCATGAAATCAAATGACTGGGAGGAGTGGCAACCCCGAGCATGAGTACCCACCTACCTACTTGTGGCACCCCCGATTAGCTGACAAATTGCGCAAAATGCTGCCGTAGGCCCGCTTACGTGCTGTCCTTGGTGTTACTAATACAAGTGGTGCTGGAGCAGTGACGGCAATAGGCAGAGTGACCGCAAATCTTTCTGACCCTCTGGGTAGGACTTGCCACTCCTCATCTGAGCCCTTCTGGGGTTAAGCGCCTGTTCTGCACCGATCGCCTCTGCTCGCCCCCAGCCACTGGGCACTGCAGGGCCACGGGCTCTTCCACTAACTGCAGAGGGGACCCAGGGGGGCAGATCAGACTAGGTATCTGCCAGAGGTGCCAGAGAGCATTCCCAGCTGATTCTCACAAGCATTCCCGTTCTGCATCTTCAAAACATCCACACGGCAACACAAGCAAGGATAAGGCAGAACAAACGGTGTTTTCTTCCTTTTACGATCACTGACGCAGAAGCTGAACCAAGTAACGGTCATCACTTGGACATGGGCAGCTAAGCATTAGACAAAAGAAAGAGAGTTCCAAAGCAAAACAAAGAGATCCTGGATCTTTTCCTGATGATGAAATGATTTGAATTTGTGAATTCCAGTTATTTCACAAAAATGTTCAAAATGAATTTGTTATTTGTCTCAAGGTATTGTGAATCAGCCCGGAGCTGACACAGACCCTGAGACACATCACTCACCCTGGTCAGAAAAAGCTGCAGAACAAACAGCAGAGCTCATAAACCATATCCACTGGGCTCTGGCCAAACAGTGACTGCGATAAGGGAGGTGACTGAGTGGGAAAATTAGTCTGATTAACTTTATCAGCAGGAAGGTGAAGAGTGGAAAATCCCTAAGCAGGAGAACAAAGGGGCAGAGGTGATAGAGCAGCGGTTTGAAGAGCAAGGCGGCTTTGGGCAAAAAGGAGGAACAAAGGCGCATGCCTTCACAGAGAGGGCTTTTCTCCTCTGCACCATCAGCCAGAGAAACAGAAAACTAGCTGGAGGGGAGGACACTCAGGGAGAGGGCAGGAGGAGGGTGTCTACGTGCTTCAGGGAAAAAAATCATGTGAAGGCTGGGGAGAAGGGGTAGGTAAGGGGAGACGAGGGTTACTAGACTTACTGTTGGTTTTCAACCAAAACATCTCTGGATTTTCCCAGACATGCCCTCTTTTCTTCTCTACCCAGAAGCTTTGTCAGGAGAAAGAAAGAGCTTTTTGGCCTATTAAAGACATCTGGCCATGCAAAGAGAAGGAGAAAGAGAAATAACGGTAATGGAGTTGCCAGATTTCCAGAAGTCCCCGGCACATGGTCATTGCACATGGCAGACTGACTGTGCAGCACATAAAACATGATGACGTTGGGCCACCCAGACACACTGGACTTCGTAAATAGGCCCTGGGTGATTTCTCTGAACATACACTCACCAGCAGCACAACTCATGCTCCCGAGTTCGGAGGCATCATGTGCGTTGTCCTGGCAGATGTTTGGAGGCTCTTCCAAAGGGTGCTCCAGAAAGGTGCAGGTGTTTTGCTCTGTTGAGATCTGTTTCTCCTGTGCAGTCTACAGTCAAGTAGAATTGTGCCAGAGTCCTTCGCAGAGTCTGGGTGCTGTCGCTTACTTACTTACTTCAACTTGCTTCAAACATCATATTGCTTGAAATATCAAATTGCTTAAAATATCAATCATCTATTAGATGCTAAACTATAAATTAAAACTCTAATGCTAATTTTTTTGGCAAAGAGTGTGTTTGCCTACCAAAGGTGCTATGATAGGACTTAGGATGGACAGAGTATTAGGGCTTATTTTGATGAGGAGTAAGAGACACAAAGATTGTGCCCAAGAAGTATAAGGGAGAGGCTAAGGAAAAAGAAAGTAAATAGTGCCTCAGTGCATCTGCAAGCACGAGGGCGCATGGATCGAGCATTCTCTCAGCAGACAGCAGTCTGACAGATAACTAGGAAGGGAACTATTACGGCTTAGCTAATTGCTTTTCATCAAGAAATATTAAATATCTCTTCCTACATGTGAGGGGACTGAAGCAAACAACGGGGAGCAGACTCCTCCAAGGTAACCCACTAAGAGAAGCAACAGAGATAAGAATAGACTCTGCCTTCCAAATCCTCACACAGACTGACCTGCAAATGCCCATCACTTGTGCAATCACCTTAGCAAGGCCAAGGACACCCCAAAGTCACTGCAGGGAACTAAAGGTGACTTGAAGGATAGTACTGTCACGATTGGGGCACAAGGCTCAGGGATTTTTTTCAGGGATTGCCATGAAAAAGGAGATTCCAGGACAAACGTGATTAAACCAAGAGTGGACTGTAGTTCATTACCACAAGAAACAAAGAATATGGAACAAATGCGCTGGAGAGCGT
The DNA here is from genome assembly GCA_034782735.1 of Sagittarius serpentarius. NCBI lineage: Eukaryota > Metazoa > Chordata > Aves > Accipitriformes > Sagittariidae > Sagittarius > Sagittarius serpentarius. Next base: position 33,101,210 of record JAVKLA010000005.1, read on the forward strand.
GAACCTCTGTCACGATGACTTAACCTGCTACAGGGGAACACGAGGCACTGTCCGAGGTAAACTGCTGCCCTGACTAAGATGTGCTGTCTCTCGAAAGCACCTTTCCCAGCAGATTCCCCATCTGAGGAGAACACTAGCATGTGGCCAGTGATGCTGTAGCGTTTTTTCAGCCAGCTGCCAGGAAAATATTCTTGTCTTTCCCCCTGTACAAATGACCACAGCATCGCAAGTACCTCACTTCAGTACTTTTGAAAAGTACTCATTTCACCCCGGGTAGTTCTTAACTGGCCATGCACATACCTCACGTCCATCCCAGCTCACATGTTGCTTTCTACAAACAGAGCTTTTTTGGCATAGTTCTGGTTATACAGAGAAATAAATTTTGTGCTCTGCCACTGCTGAGAATGAATCTTGGCTTTGGAGACAGCAAGTGCCAGATAATTGGCACAAACCATGACAGAGGGAACAGTAAAAGCAAGGATACATTCAGGTCTAAGACAAAAACCAGCGACAAACAGCCAGCAGCAAGCCATAAAGATACAGACGGACACCGTGCTGTCTGCAGTTGATACCTCTCTGGCTCCTGTGGTTGTGTGAAGGCATCTAAAGTACACATAGTTGCTCTCTGGTTTTGTCAAAATGGATTTTAGACTTAGAGGAATGCCAAAGCACCCGAGGAGTGTAAAAGAAAGTCACGGGTTAAGGCTGCACCTTGGGAGACCAAGGACAGCAGAATGATGGTGACCAAGAGCTCCTCAGGACAAACCAGAAAAGCAAATGACTGGGTGAAGCTGGGACCGCCACCACCTCACAGCAGGAGGAGGCAGAGTTTGGAGTCTCCATACTGCTCATCAGACGCGGTGTGAACAGACCTGCAGCCCAATTCTCTTTCAGTAAACAGATTGCTCGGAAAGATTGCCACCGCTTACTGCAGTGAGGGAGCGAGATCGTTTATTCCAGCGATGTCATTGCATGCCACCACAAGGATAGCGCTCCTGCAGCACAGTCTCTTTGCAATACCGTTCTGTTATCAAGCATCATAAGTCTTTTTGACGAAGGGCAAGCTATTAAATGTGCGGAGCTTAGCCAGTAATGCACTAAAAGTGTATGGGCGGTGTTCACTGCTTCCTGAGCTCTTTCGCAGGATGCCTGTGTAACCTTTCCTGGTGTCGGCTTTCCTTCAACCTTACAGTATCTTAGCAGCAAATAAAATATTGCGGAGTGACTTCATTCATTGCCTTTTACCTCTGGGAGTCTATGGTGAATTTGTCTCGAGTCTTTAAAGACTGCGTTCTTGCTGGATGGATGAGTGGATGGATGGAGAGCAGGTGTACTGAACTCACCCTGCTTTCCTTCATGTGCTTTATCCTACAGCTGAAAGTGTTCAGCTTGGAGCTGCATGTCAACATCTCAAACCACGAAAATGTGACAGGTTGGGAATCACACACGCTCCCAGAATAATCAGTTAGCCACAGCGATTATGTATGTGCCGCGGCTGGGAAAGGGACTTACAGGGAGAGACTCTGGGAAGCGCAGATGGTCTTCCAGGAATCATTCAAAAGCACAGCGTTTCCTTTCAGCTAGCGGAGCTAGCACTGAAGAAGGAAGTCATTTTAATGAAGGCTTTGGCTTCCGAGAACGTGATCAAATAGTGAGTCCAGAGCCTTGGGCCAGTGCCTCACCTGATTTACTCTGGTTTTGTCCAAGTGAGTGCACTGTGGGGAATGGAGCCTTACCGAAAAGAATGGCAAAAAAATAACTTTAAGATGTTTCTTTTAAGCTCTTTCAGCTATCCTTCATTCTTGTGCAGAACCAAATGGATTAGCTTGGCACTTTCTGTTTTAACCTCTTTGGCTTTGCACTGGAATGAAATGGGTACAACTGAAAAGTGGTTTCAGAGGAAATTTCTGCCCCGTAGCTATTGCTGGCTATACAGCTTGCAGTCCACTCTGCACACGGGAAGATCTCCTGGACAGGCTGGTCCTCTGCTGATGCTCGGCTGCCGCTCGCTTAGCAGGCACCATGAAAGGGGGTGGCAGCGTCAGGGTTCGGAGGCTGAGGAGTTTATTTGGCTCCAAATAAGCAGCTAAGCTGGGGCTTAACCGACAGTGTGACCATCCCTTTAGCTTCCAGTGAGCTACGGATGTGTGTCATTAACAGGGATTTGTGTGAGAGCTAGCTGGGCTCTTGCAAATGGAAATGGAAATGAACAACTGTAAGCAAATCTTGGCCAAATCAAAATAACACAACAGTGGTCAGAATACCCTGCTTAGAGATCATTTGTTTATTTCCTCCCCTCAAAAATTAAAGGAGATGCAACAGGTCCTTTAGAGATTTTTTTTTCCCAAATGTAGCTTCAAAATTACTTCACCTGAATTAAAAGGGGTCCCTGCCTTCACAGTGGGTCAGCTCAAGTGGCTGCCAGTCAATGGTCTGTGTGGCTCTGGGGGGGTAGGAAAGGGAAGGAAAACAAGTATGACTGTGAACCTCCAAGATCATCTCAGTCTTCAGTGTAAAACAGAGGAGCCTGTTCTCCTCCTGATCCTGCTCAGGTCATAGAAGGGCATAGAAGTCACCCATACATTTCATCTTGAAATTGAGCTGGCTGTGGGGATGCACGGTGTTTGAGGAGAGGCAGAAACCCATCGCCCTTCTGGTTTTTAAAGCCCTCTAGATAAATATAGATGGCTAGATAAATAATTTAGATTTCTAGATAAAATAATCTAGAGATTTATCTAGAGTAAAATCATCTGTTCCTGTCTGCTAATGTCACACATATTTGCCTGACACCTCCCTGCTCATCAGTTTGGACAATATATTTGTTTTGAAGGGGAACACCAACAATTTCATTTAGAACTAGCCAGACTTAATGTAAGAATTACTTAAAAATTTTAAATGGGAGCACTTGTGTTGAGTAAAACAAAATCAAAACTAGCATCAGTTCTACCTTCACATGGTTTAAATGAAATGCCTTTAGAAGTCACTGAGCACAGCCATTGCCCCCCTTCCTATTGTGGTCTTGTTCCTGCAAGGTCACAGGGCAGTATGCAGACTTTGGGAGGTACCTGCAGGGAGCCCTGAGTGATGTGAGCTGTCTTGGTTCTCCACCTCCATCTAATTTACAGTCCTTCATTCCACTTCCAGTCTTTAACGTGGCTGAGAGCAGGGACTGCAAATTTTTAAATGAAGCACATTCCAAAATAATTTTTGTCTATTTTTTTTAAAGATTAACAAACTCTATCAATACCTTAAAAATCCCTAACCCTTCATTCTTTGCTTCATGAATGTTAATTTTCAAGTACGCTGAACTAATATGACAGCATTGCATCTGCGTAAAAGGATGACGGTTAAAAAAATAGCTCTAGTGCCACGTCCGCAAATAACAACCATTTGCTCATCACCTTCACGTCCAGCATGACCTTGCCAGGCTGACCGCGTCACTTCAATGTCAGATGCCTTGCACAAGCACACACTTGTGCTGAATGAGGAGCAGTGTCCCGGCGGAAAGGGAATCCCGCCGACGAGGGTGGGAATTGCACCGCGAGAGAATGAGAGGGGTGATTTGTGCAGGGAAGGTGCCGCTGGGAAAGCAGAGATTGGCACTTGACAGAGAGCAAAGACAGACACACAGAGGTGGGGAAGGCAATGTTCACCTACCACAGGCGAGGTCTGACTGGGAAAAGGGTGTCTAGAGCTGAGGTGCTGAGGTTTTAGGATCTGTTCCCATGATCCCCCATGTGCCTCAGGCCTTAGACAACTTTGGGATGTAAAGCTCCCTGTGGAGGTGGCTCAGCGTCTCACAAGTCTGAGACAGGGGAGGGACATGAAATTGTCCCTCCCTAGGCTGAGTCCAGTGTCAATAACCACCAGACCATCCTCCCTCTGTACAACAAGAGCTAACAGTCCGTTTCCTGCTTACCTGCACTGTTGAGTAATTGAATTTTTTAGCAGATGTTCACGTGCTAGCGTCAAGAATGTTCACGTACATGTAGAAACATATACAGATAACAGAACTGTGTTTATTACATTGCTTGGATATTACACCCTTTTGATAGGCAAATTGTTTGGCTTGCGTTTTGTTTTCATGTTTCCTGCCCTTATTGCTCACTGTTCAGCTACCACACCGTTTAAAATACTAAAACTTTGAGAGCTGCATGCCTTATATCTAATGATCCAGCTAATGATCTAACAAACAGATCATTAAAAAACCCTACTGTATGCATTTGTGTTAAGGAGATGGAAATTGCAAGCACGATCATTTGCATTTTCTGTTTTGTCTGAACTGAAAGTATTCCCTCTCCTCCCTCCTCCTCTTTAAACACCAAAGAAAAAAACCCACATATTATTGTCCAGATATGAGAGAGTAAGGGAAGTTAGCTTCTGGTCAAAACCTGCTTAAAAGATTTATGTCATCAAATACATAAAGACGGAGCTTGGGGCAAGAAAATGATGAGTTGTAGGAAAGGGCTGGTTGTAAGAAAGTGTTAACACATTTATTACAGCTCTAGGGAAAGGTGTATTTTACATTCTTATCAGACCAGCTGTTAAACTATAAAGGCACTAAATTTTGCATCTGGTTTTGAAAACCCAGACAGAGTCACATGATTGTCGCAATACTGAGTTGATCAGATCTATTTTTTAACTATGAAATGCCTTGTTACATTAGACATAAAACTGAGGAGTCTGGTCATTATGGCCTACACACAACAGTGGTATTTCGGCTTGTATTAATTTTGTTGTCAAAGATACAGCTGTTGTAGGAAATATTTTGAATTTTTAGTACCATCTGGTGTGCTGAAAGAAGAAGAAGTGCTTTAAACGTTGGCATAAATCCATTTTCTAAGTGGGTAATATTGGTGCTTTGAGAAAGGGGCTGTCAGAGCAGGAGATGAGACGAGTTGTTAATTGGGGCTGTTTTCATCGTTCTATCGCACTACAAACCCTACCCTACCTCGACTAAAACAAACATGTTTATGACTCTTACAAGGTCCTCAGAATGGCTCGTCATTACTAAATACGTTTGCATTATCAAACATTCTTTTCAGGGTTCGACATTTAGCTATGCTGGGAAACAACAGGCTTGGGGATTGCACAAGGCAGGGAGCGGAGGAAGCCGAGACCTTACGCTGAGGCAGCTACAATAGTTCCCCGCAGGGGTGAGTACCTGCTCGATGGCCCCTCCGTAGTGCTTGTACCTCTGCTTGCATCGACAGCGTGGAGAGGCAAGCAGAAACCTTACTGCTTTCGCCTGGTTCCGTTGCGCAGGTAACTGGTCATGAGATTGACCTTCGTCGTACAGCTAGCTCGGAGAAATAACCAAGCTTCTGTAGGAATGTTAGATGGGTGTCTATAGATTGTATGTAATGTCTCCTACGCAGCAGTCATTTCCTATCATGATGACCTGGGTTAGAGAGTTCTCTAACTCACGGAGTCTCCAGCGTAACTACGAGCGTTAAGACGATCTTAAAACCACAGAAACTGGAGATGACAAAAACCAAGCAATTTGTTCCAGGGCAAAAAATGAGATGAAAAGCCTCACACACAAACATTGTCATACAGTCACCAAAAGTCCTTTCGGAGGCAAAACACAGACCTCGGTATCCGGGTGCTTAGATCTGTAGAGTCAATGTTGTAAGTGCCTTTTCAGGAAGGGAGATTTCGCAGTTGCAGGCTGTCAGCGTTGCTCAAATCCTACAGAGTTTTGGGGAAAAGCCGCTGTAAACCCACAGAGGCCAGGAACCGTGTGAGCGGAGACTGCAGCTCCACCGTGGGCTGCCCGTCCGTCTGTCCTGGGGGACACTCAGAAGCGGCGTCACACAGAGCGAGGGGAGTTACTGAGAGCCGACTGCTTTTCTGTCAAAAAAATCAATGTACGTTTTTGGGAGAATCATGCAAAAAATCATTCTTCCTTCTTTCCATAAACTACTGGGTTTGTACAACATCACCTTGTTGCCCCATTAATCTCACCAAACTATTATATTCTTTTTTGCTGAAATACTATTAAAACCTGTTACTATCATCTCTTGCTATTCCACAAACGATTCTTTGTGCAGACAACTGGTTTCCTGAGAGACATCGACTTACATCCTGCCTCTCTGCGGGATACTTTCTCCTTCACCAATACTGGGCTCTAAGTTAACTTTATTGAGTCTACTGCACTGAAGACCTTCAACACTTAATGGAGAGCATGTATTTTGTTTTTCCCTTCTATTCCCCTCTTTTACAAAGCCATACTTGGGATACACATCCTTCTTCTCACATAAATCTCTGTGGTGGGGGCAGAGGAGATGTTTTGAATACCACTTTGAATAAACGTTAGAACTGGACGCTGTTGTTCTCGGTGCTCAGTACGATTTAAAGTCTGCCCGAATGAGACTTGTATCACCACACCGTAAAGTGGAAATCAAGTCCAGGAACTGAAAACAGAGCTGAGACTCATCATAATTATCTCCCCTTGGAAAAGTACTTGGTTTTGCTCTGGCATTTTGTAGCAGCAGGAGACCATCCTGTGGTGATATGCCCTTCCACCAACATTATCACTTAATTCCCTTCTTTTTGAAGGTTTTTATAGGGATTGGGTGCAGCTGTTTTTCATCAGTCCCGTCTTATTAGAGTTTCTAAGAGTCTTGATTAATTTAGAGCCTGCTTCAGCTGCTGCTTAAGGAGATTGAACATTTTGCCCTCACCCTTCTCGGGCTGCTTTCCCAATAGCTTTTAAAACATTATGTGCAGTATTATGAATTTTCTTCTGTTGTTTATGGGCAAATATATGCATAAATTTCTCTCTATTGGAGGCATTTGTCTTATTCTCAGGGGCTTGTTTTGTTCTTCTTCCCCATCTTTTAATTTCTTAAAATGTGTCTAATGTGTAGGATAGTACAAAAACGCGTGGGAGTAAATTTAAGCTCCGAGGAGACTGTTAGGTAGCCTGATGCTGGAAGGGGTTGAGTAACGCTAAGCTCTGCCTGAAAGCAGGTCACTCGCAGGACCTTGCAGGATTCTCCGTGCTTCTTCCCCAGCTGGTTGCCTGTGAGTTTTCAGGGATTTCGCATGAAACCGTTCTTAGGCAGAAGGGTGTCTCCTTTCCCAAAGAGTAATTTAGCTATCCTGTCAAGGATTTCAGACACCTTTTTGTGTTAATTCCCTGCCGAATAGTTTTGATCTCCCTCTTCTTGGAAGTTGCTGTGGTTCTGCTTGTTGCTGCGGTTGAAACCAAGCAGGGCTACCACCTCCCGGGGCTTGAGCTTGGGCACGTTCATGATGTCCTGCAAACCTCCTTCTCTTACTCTTGAAGCAAAGGGATTGAGCGGGAGGAAGAGGGAGAAGGCACGGGGAGAGACAGGTTGCCAGAGGCAGAGAGCCTCGGCGGGGGTGAGAGCATCCGAGGAGGCTGGTGAACGCTGCATCTGCACTTCTGGCAGCTTTTCAAGCATGCACTGACAGGCTCCGGGCAAACTGGAGGGTTTGTGACACTGAGAACATAGCTCCAGTGTTACGGGGCTAGAAGAGCAGAGGATGGTGCCTTGAAGACCAGGAGGGCTGTGGCTGAGTGAAACTGTAGAAGGAAAATCTTTGTAAGTGTTGAAGAGAGGATCTTAGAAAGCTGCTTGCCTGGAAGCAGGGGCGTAAATCCTAGATGAGTCCTCTCTGTAGGCTAGGAGCATTTCTAAACCCTCTTTGCTTTAAATGGCAACTAACTGTCCTAAAAAAGTAAATAAATAAAATTTGTAGTTATTGTGTTGATTTCCTGCAGGTAATTATAGGGATAAGGAAAGTCATTTCAGTCTCACAGACTTAAGACTTCTGGTTTGGTCCTGTTTTGGTTTCTTAACCTCCTCCCTTAGAAACGTTTCAGCAAATGTCATTTCTCCAGAAAGAGCCTCCTGATTGCTTAGTATTGTGTGGCCTTGTTCTTGGCATCTTTACAGGTGACGCAAATGCCTCAGAGCTAGCCATCCCTTAAAGCCTTTTGAAGCACTGTGCCCAGACCGTAAGAAAATGGTTTGAAAGCTAGCTGGCTCCAGGACTGGGCCAATTTTCTCTGAATCCAGGAGCAAGTTCACTGTTAAAATGCCTGAAGAATTCATTCACCAATAAATGTCAAATGTTGTTTCCTTGTAACAAAGTAAACAATATTTCTGCTATTGTTTACTCTGCTTTCGGGGCAATGGGAGCTTACAACAATGAACATGAAGTTAGTACAAAACTGTTAGAGAAAAAGGTTGGAGAAATAGCCTAATTGTTAATTATGTGGTGTGATGGAGCCTATAGCCTCAACCCAGTCATGTTCTACTGCATAAATGCTGTATATTGCATAACACGTGTACCAGCTGATTGGGGAAAAAGGGTGAATTAAGGAGAGAGCAGTTTTCTTCTTAGGTTGCTGAAAAGGCTATGCAGAACCATCACAAGATTCTTGGTTTATATGCTGTTTATGGTTTTCTTAAGTGATTCATGTAGTTAGTAATATCTTAGTTTTATACAGGGAATCTAATCAGTCTTACACAGCGAATGTGTTAGACAGAGAATGCACATTGCCTCTAAACTAGGAGATAGGATCATGGAGCTTGAGGTTCTGCAACCTTTTAGGCCACATTTGGGGTTTGTAACTTTCAGTAGTCTAATTTCAGCCTGCCTTTTCTCCCCAGACAGGGGTTTACCTCTTTTATAAAGCGAACACCCCAAACATCTCAGTATTACTGCAATGCTGTCATTTTCTCCTTGGATTGCTCCTCCCCTTTTCACATTCCTGTGGAGTTTCTGCTAAGAGTCGTGGAAACTGAGTAATACTCAATTTAGAGTCACATTTCCAAACCCATCTTGTTAAAATAGGTCAGAAATTTGCTAAAGCAAGCCTGATGTTTTCTCCTTTCCAAAGGGAAAATGTGACCCCTGAGGACGTTAACGCATTTGTGGCGAGGATGTTCTAGGGAAAAGTTTATTTTCAACCATAGAGTCGTTCAATTAAAAATCCATTTACATATGGCCACTAATGAAGAAAAAAATAATCAATCAGACCTATAACGCTATCATATCTACGCTGTACAATATTTCCTTGTCTAATCTAATTTCATCCTCAGGTAGTGATTTGGTGCAAGGTGTCTGAAGTGACTAGTGAAACTCACTTACTTAGACAATCCCAGTCTCAGTTTTAATGAGCAGTCCACGTAGTTGTAGTGGGGAACTGATGATTTTCAGAAGTCGCTTACAATCCAGGGTTCCTTGTGAAGAAGGTACACTTCACAAACTGGTGTCCACAAGCACATACTGACCTCAGCCAATTACCTTATTTTTGTTTCACTTATTTAGCTGTAGCATCAGAAGTTCATTTGCACAGCAGAGTAAACCTCCTGAGGAGCCTGGGATGATGACAAGACCAATGGGGGAAGCCTAAGAAAGATAAAAAAGGCACAAGCACGGCTTCATTTTACTGGTGCAAAAAGAAAAAGTTGAGGAGAGCCTGATGGTGAGCTAAGGGAAGAGAGGGGAAGCTTACTGAGCAACGCAGAGTTTTTGATTGACTGATGTTTCGCTTAACGGAGCAAATGAATGTAGTTTTTAATGAAAGAATTAGTTATGTTTCTGATAATATCACTATCCGGTAATTTAGTTAAATCATGTTAGTTAAAAGTTAATTCATAGTTAATTGGCTCTGCTGTTTGCAGCAGGGATATAGCTGCGTTCCAGTCAGGGCGCCACAGAGAAACGCGGGCACCGGAAGGGACTCGCAGTGGCGCGGCAAACCCCGCGAAGTTTGCACTTAGCCGCCGTAGCACGCTTTCTGTTCCTTACAGCCTTTTGCAGCTAAGGTTGCTAGAAGATATTTATAATACATGATAAACGTCATTTTTCTATCTGAGTAGCTTTGTATTTTCTGCTGCTAAAAACAAAGAGAGACTATAGGCACAGGACTAATTTACCAACTGGATGTTTGTTCTCCCTCCATCTTGTTTTACTTTGCTATCAAAACCTATTTTGTTTCTGCTAATCTAGAAAATTAAGCTGTAGTAATCGAAGGCTATTTACCCTGAATGAAACTATTCACGTGGAGCTTTAATATGCTATAACTTACATAAATTGACTTCACACCTTTAGCTGATTGATTTATTTAACTTTCCTGAGCGACCCTGTGTAGGCAGCCCAAACTGTTTGACTAGTAAAATGAGGACTGCTCTTCAAGCTGTATCTCTTGCAGCTATTGTCAGCCCCTATCCTGCCCTTTTTCATCACTCTGAAAATTTTAAAGCTTGCGAGGGGCCTGAGGCCAGCTTTAGCTCACTGCTGCGGACGACACTTTAGACCCAGCCTTTCTTCCACCCCCGTAGGAGCTTCGCCTCCACCTCTGCTTCCACAACACCCTGTCCTCCCACCTCAGCAGCCTTGCAGAGTCAGGCCTCCCAGCGCGGGGTCACCCGGATGCCTTCTGACGTTACCCACGCGCCTCCATTTTTCCTCTTGCCCTTTCTGATAAATTTTCTGCTTCTTTATGGTGTTTCGTTAATTTGGTATTTTTACTGCAACCTCTTTCACCAGTACAGGTACAGACGACATACCCTACCAACTAACATAGCGTAAACCAAAAGCCCTCGCGTGGGAAATGCATGAGTGCCCCCTCTTGTCTGCTGTCAAGTAAAACAGCTCCATCGCCTTTTCCACGGAGGGAGAGTAGAATAAAGTAATTTTGCCTTAATCCGTCCATTTGCATTTCTTTACAGGCTGAAATGGAATAAAACAGGGACGTTCACAGCCTGATAAATGTAGATGCGTGCACATGCTTGCAGACTGAAAGGCCGTGCTGTGCTTTTTCTTGGTGGGGAGGGGGGTCAGAAGCGCAGGCACACACGTATTATTGAAGGAGCATTCGGTTTTCTGCCTACTCCGCAGTCTTCATTGTTTTCTCTGCAGACAGAGAAATGCTTTTGGTATTGCTTTGATCAGAGAGATCATACATCATAAAATATTCTCTTTTTTCTCAGCCCCGCTTGAACCTTGGGATTCACTTTTCCTTGAAACAGGATCTTCAAAATGGTTACACCATGATATGAAGAAGTCTGATTTCCCAGCTAGTCAGACCCATAAATATTAACATTCTCACAGTCCCCCTAGAATGGTTTGGGAAAAGAAAATATGTCTGTCCTTTTGAAACATCCTAGGTGGTGAGAGTGGAAGTGGCAAACGGAGGCCACACAAAAGAACTACCAGGAGGACGGGTCCGGCCGCGGTTACCGTAGCTGTGCTGTCATCTCCAGGACATCTGCAGGGCTGCTGTCAGGGTGCTGCGCTGTGGGGTGGGTCCGGACAGAGAAGACTTCCATTGGGAAGTGGATCCATGCAATGATCCGATTGTTCAGGGACAGCCGCGGGCCAGGAAACCAGGCACCTCGCAGTTAGACGAACGTGGAGGGCTCGAACGTGAAAATCCTAATCTGTGGGTTTACGTATTTCCCAATAAAAAAAGCCCTGAAATGTTTTTCATATCTTAAACTGAAGGTCTGCAACACAGCCTCATTTTTTTTTTTTTTTCCTCTCTTTGCCTTGTTTTTATTCTCCTGCGCAGCTTTTGGTTTCCTGGCTGGAAAGTGACCCCTGGAGACAAAGTTAATCTTATTTCAGGAACTGTGCCCGCAAAACAGGGAGACGACTGTTGAGCTCTGGGTAATATTAAAGAGAAACAAAACACAATGCAGCATTAAAGTCCGTGTGAAGGCGGTGCTTGCGAGCAGCGCCACGCTGACAGTTACAGAGAATAAAGGCTCTGATTTATCTGGGTAAATGCAAGCCAAGTGCTATGTTATCCCACTAGCACGCCTAGATGTCAGGGCTCTGTCTCTACCATCTAATCAATATAGCACTGTGCCTGGCCTAATTAGCTCCATTTCTTTAATTAGGCCAGGCAGGATGCTATGCTGATGTGGCCACACTGCTTTGGGACCTCCGCGAGTGTCTCCGCAGGGCCCGGCACTGCGCCACATGGACCCGTCAGCTTGCTGGGGTTTGAGATCCCCACCCGGCATTGTGCGGGTGTTTGTTGAGCGTTCAGCCCTTGCTGAACCCCCAGAGGTGGTCAGTGGCTGAGGAGGTTGTGTGCTGGAGCCCTCCCCTGGGGAAACGCACGATCCTGTAGCAACTGGGGGGGCACGGCTCTCTGGAAAGCGCGTTTCAGGGCTTTGCCTTACCAGCCTCCAAATAAGTGAGTCCTCAGTCGCGGTTCCTCTCTCCTGGGTGGATTCCACTGAGGAGAGAGTTCATGCCTCGCTCCTATTGCAACTGAGTGAAAAAGTCTCTCCCAGGCCTGCCGGCGCGCTGGGCGGGCTGACACCAGCCTCCTCCTCCTCCTTCTCGCCGAAGTCACCAGGTGAGGAGATTCACTTATCTCTGATCTAGTCCGTTTTTTCGTTCAAGCCTTTCAATGCTGACTTATTATTTTTATTTTCTTTACAGCTGCGGGATATTTTCGCTTTCCCAAGATACTTTTCCCAGATGACACTACACTGTATTGCCTCGGATCTCTGCCAGAAAGAATTACAGATGTTTCAAAGGAAATGTGCAGAAACCATGCGTCTGAAACAGAATAAATTATGCTTAAAATCAAGGAAATGTCCTAATAAGTGAGAAATGCACCAATTTCTCTGAGAGCTTTTTTCCCTGCCTCTACCACCTGTGTTTATTTTTGTTTTTTCACTTTACTGTGTGGTACAACAGCTGGTTCTTCCGCATGAAAGAGTCTGCAGTAAGGCCAAAGTTTTAAAGGATTTTTAGAATTTCTGAAATTTTCTAACTTCAGAGCACTTTAGTAAAATGTGCGGGCGCATTTCTTTGTCTGTAGGACAAGAAAACATGGTTCTGGAGCAGCTGTTAGAATTGCAAGCCCTCCCTGACAAACCACAGGTCGAACATTTCACCCAGTCACCAAGCAGAGCCCCAAGTGTCAGCAGAAGTGGTCCCACCTTGAACCAGTTGAGCAAAATGAGTCCCTGCGCTCAGCTGGATGACAGGTCCCATTTTCCGTCTGCAACGTGCTGTATCCAGAGAGGAGCATTTCTAAGTTTTTGCCGTAGCTGTGCGGCAGGTGAATCTGCAAGTCTGAGTGGCGTGCCTCGGCTCCTTGCTTTCCAGCAATGCCCATCGCCTGCACATACACGTGCTCCAGCAATGTAAAATCCTTCTGGTCTGCTACTTACAGGCTATTCTTTTTTTTACCAGTTTCCCCTTGGAAAGGCTCAAACAAAAACCCTACTTGAAAAGCCTGGCCCAAAATCTAAGAAAACCTGGTGCAGCGGAAGGGACCAGATTTTTACACCTCCCTTGCCAAACCACAGCTATTAATCAAATATCTGATGGGATCTTCACGTAGTCACCTGTTTCAATACTTGCTCATTCCCTTCAAGTCCTTCTGGAGAAAAGGCATTTCCACCAATTTCAGGCAGGAAACTACATCTTAGATCAAAGTTTATCTGAAGAGGTGGCAGGTATTTTTCCACACAGTTGTTCTGTTTGCTGGATTTTCCTCTTCTGAGGCTGGTTTCTTTAATTTACCATATGCTCACACTATCTAACCATACCTGAAGCTCACTGTGTCTTCTGAACTTCCCTGGAGAACCGCAGTAGTCACAGTAATAACATTCACGAGATGAGATCATCTGACCTGTTCTGGAAGAAATACATAATTCCACAGGAATTTTATTGTAATTCAGCATGCATTTATGTCTGCTTACTTGAAAGTTTATCTGGATAATGAATTGTATCCCTGAGGCATTCCATAATAGTTCTTATTTTAGTAATAGTATATCTTCAGTGTATTTCTAATACCAAAAAGTCCTTGTCAAGCAAAATGATCAAAACTGAATGTCATTTCCTCAATGTAATTTAGCCCAAATTTTAATTCCTTTCTAGCTATGTATTTTAATTATGCAAACTAGGGACTCAAAACAATTTTCCGGCGTTAATGGAAAGCACAACAGATTTTCCCAATGCCGAAAAATGCAAATCTCCTCCTCAGCCTTTGCTCGGCTCCCAGACTTACTGTATTTCAATGCATCTTTGTCCTTAAAGCTCTGTCGTACAACAGGCGTAGCATCACCTCTCACAAAAACAGGATTTCACTGTCCCGAGTTTGGTTTTTAAATACGTAGTTCGGTTTTTGTAGTTCATGAGTAAGCTATAGCTACCGTGTTGTAACGTGTGATCCCCGGTGGTCCGGTCTGTGTTTAGAAAGAGGCTGAGCTTTTTCTCATGGAAGACTAAGGCGTCTGAAACCACTGAGTCAAACTGAATCCTGAGCCTGTTCTCACTGCTCCCCGTCCATAGCGTGACGCTAACCACCGTGCCCAGCTAGGGCTCTTACGCCGCCAAGATCTGCACGTGACCAATGTTACCCTGTGTCACTTCACACTCTGCAACCTATTGTCTCCCCGTGTCCCCCCCCCCGCCCTCTGCCCCCAGCAGCCCCAATCACACCTTGCCCCTGGCCACATGGATTGTTTTCCTTCAGACTCCAATAATAACTCAATTAGAGCAGGATTAGCCTCTGGGAAATGAAACTTGTTATTCCTCCTCTCCCAGGATGAGGACCTTAAATGATCTGCTCGAATATTTTGATTTCCTTCCTTTGTTTTTCCTGCAATCCAGCAAATCCCTTCTCTTCTAATTAGCTTGCCAGTAGGCTTCTATCAAATTTTTCTCTCGGTAACTTACTGCCAGAAGAGTGCTTTGTAGCATCTTGTCAGGGTACAGCCAAGTCCGGTGTCTGGTATAGCTAGAAAGCAAACAAACAACCTCCCCTACCCCCAAAAAAATCTCTGGCTGAGTTTCCACCGAGCAATGGGCTCATTTTCCTCCCTGGCTGAAGCTCTCGTTTCACTCTGCAAGCAATTGGGAAGAATCATGGTGCAGTCCTTTTTTCTAAACACCGGCATGCCAGTGTTTAGACAAGGGAACTACACTTCTGGTCACAGTTTTCATTTCCTGGATTAAGACGGGCAAAAAAACGTTGTTTGCCAATATAAATGAGTTTTGGCCTTGTTCTGCGTTAAAAGGTAAGCAAACTCAAAATATCAGCCAGCCTGCTGTGCCTAGAATTTAACAGATCAGCACCAGCTCCTTGACATCCCATCCAACCCTCACCCCCAACCCCAGGAAAACCCAATCCTCCTCCCGTTGGCCAGGCTGGTCTTGAGGGCCGTTGGCCCAACAGGGCATCATTTGTGCTGGAAGGCCCTTGGGGTTATGGATTGCCCAAATTCGGTTTCCCATGAGCCTCTGTACTCCCCAGGAGTGGCAGCTGAGACCGGGAGCAGCAGCTACAGGAAAGGCATGGGAAGAGCCAGGGAGGGACTCCAGCTGTGAGCACAGCTGTGCGAGGTCTCCCTGCATCCTCGGCTGCTGTCCCAAGCCACGCAATGACTCCTCCGTGGCATTTAGGACTTCTGCACTCACGTCACATATGAGATGCGGGATGCAGGTTTTGCTGCAGGGCCACAACCATCAATAAGCAAGAGGAGGAGGCAGAGCACGACAGCAAAATCTGCTGGCAAATGAGTTTGCGAGGAGCGGTAAGAAAAAACCCTGGAAAGACGCTGGGGCCTGGCTGTGGACCCCTTTTAGGTGCTTCCTCTGAGCCCTAGAAAATATGCATTGTTTCTAAACAAATCACTGTAACAGTAGTGCTATAAAAACTGGCTGTAACATGGGCATCAATCTATGCAAAGAGCATAGCAGAAGAGTTTTAGATTAAGAGAATTACAGCATGGATTTTTTTGCAAGCAAGGCTGTTGAGAAAAGCTACTGGTTCTCAAATCTGGAAATGCAGCTTCTGCTTTTAGCTTTTCTACCTGCTGTCTGCTGCCTGCAAGGAGCCTGCAGATTTAGCTGACTGCTCTGGGTGCTTTGCTTGGTACCATGGTCTGAACTGCACACTCATGAATCTTCATCTTCTGATCTGCAAAATGTGTCCTCTATTTTAAAGCTAATAAAGCAAGTATCCATTGACAGGGAATGAGAGGTTCACGTCAGGTGGAGCCGGTAAGAGAGGCAAATACGGAGACATGCAAGCAGAAAACATTCAGGCAGTCGCCAAGCACCGCTTAATCGACTCCGATGACATGACGCCTTGATGGCGTTCAGCACCGCTAGCACCCGGCACGGCTCTCCCCACCAAAGAGCAGCCAGCCGTCCGGGCTGGACTTGCCGTGCATCAGGCTCTTCTTGGCATCCTCCTCCTGGCAGCGGGGCTGTGATTAACAGCCTGGCCAGGCTGGGCCAGGGGCCTCTTGATAAATTCAGTGCTTTAGAACAAAGCCATCATTCTCCAGAGCAGTTGACTGTGCCGTAACGAACTGAAATAAGGCAGAATGTAAAGGCAGGGAGATACAGGCACTCTGCTGGAAAGCAAAGTCATTAAAAATAATGAGCAGTCCTTCACTTCCTTCTTTTTATTAACTTTCTGCAGAGGACAACCTGGCACTTTATTTTTAACACAGTCTCCACTTTACTAATATCCGTTAGACAGACGGCTAAAATTTTTCCAAAACATCCCTCAAAATATTTACAAAAATATTAAAAAAAAAAAAAAGCAAAACTGAGCCCCCCCCCCAGTTCTTCTTCTCTATATTCCCCAGACGATTCTTTTTTCAGTAATCTCTCTGAATTCAACAGTTTCTGCCATGCTCTGTGGTGACCACATGAAAAGCAGTGCACAAAGGTGCCATGTCCAGCAGAGTTTGAAGCACGTGTATACTAACCATCAGCCACAATTAGCACAAGTTTGAATGAATGAAGTTTTGCAAGCTCTTCCTTGGGACGGGGGCATGTCCGAAGCCACTGACAGAGCCCCGGCATCCCAATTCAGGCTGGGTAAATCGGTCCAGCCCTGCAGAGCAGGGGTGATGAGGGTGACGGGACCCTCCAAGCCTTGCACAGCTCGGGTTGCTTTCGAAATGGCTGCTCAGGCACGTTTCCCTGGCCCCTAGAAAGGTCTCCTCGCCAGAAACAGGGTGTTAATTGCTCTAGCAGCTCCCTCTTCCCCTATAACTGCAGAAACCTTCAGCCCCTGCTCAGAACCAGAAGGTCTGATCCTGCCCCCAGTCCCTGGACCAACGCCGCCCTCGGGCTCCTCTGCCCACACCAGCTGCCCGGGCTTGTAGCGCAGCGATTGCCCTTTGCAGACACTGAGGTACCAAATACGGTGACGATTAAGCTTTGTTACAAGCAACGTTAAAATATGCCATTACTATAATCCAACATGTGGCTCAAATCATTGCCCCAGATCTTAAGAGATGTCGAGTAGGATTTAGGCTTCTAATTTACACTTGTAACTTGTCTTTGTCACAGCTTTAAGCTGAAATTTTTATTTATTGCTGCAATCCTGCCATCCGGGTCAGGGCATCCTGGGCTCCTAAAACCCAGAGCAGCTCCCCAGGCCCCCTTGGGTGAGATGGGTGCCTGCTGCCCCCTGAGCCGGGCTCTCAATTTCTGCCTCTTCCCTCCCTGCACCCATGCATAGCACCTCTGCGTTTGGACCGCAAACATCTGCAACGAGGCCAGAAATGAAAATTTGAGAAGGCTGTGAGACGAACCAAATGTAACATCAAATAAGCAATGCATTTGCATCAGGCTTGAGAAGGGGGTGGGCGGGGAGGGGGAGGGAACTGGCTGGAGATGGAGAGCGATGTGGCACAGCCCCGCACTACCTGCTGGCTACGGCCCGAAGCAGCGGGAAAGCCTTGGAGGTTTGGGTATGGCGGGCAAACGGAGCCATGAGCAGCCCATTAGTGCTCTCCAGGTCTGCTCAGGCACGTACAGCCCCAGCTGAATTTAGCATCAGCAGACTGCACCGGCCTTGCAGCCGTAAGGGCCCCAAAGACACCCAAGGAGCGTCCTTTACAAGCACCGTCGCAAGCCGTTGCACAGCGATTTGGGGACACTGGTACAATGGTCTAACAAGTTGGTATAACTTGCACAGTCTTTGTGATTTCTCTGGTGCAAGCGTTCAGAGGAGTGACCAAAATACTGCGCCTGCCGTTGGACTTTGGCCCAAAAGCCAAAGTGGAGTAATTGATGGTAACACTTATCCAGAAGATTTCAACTCCTTTTTACGTCTCTTTGACATGTCAGTTCCTCTGCACCTTACAAACCCTGGGTTGTGTCTCACGTCAGTTAGCTCATGACGAAGCACTGGCTACTCATAGTCTCCCTCTTCTGACACATTTGTGAGCAGACTGTGATTTCTGCTCGCTCCAAGCTCTCGCTGGCGCTCAGCAGAAGGAGTAAGCCGTAACGCAGGAGGAAACAATTTCAAAACCATGGGCTGAGGACGCATCTGCCACGTGCCTTTCTCTGAGGTGCCTTTGTGGCTGGGACGTCCCTGTCGGTGGCAGGTCTGGCCTAAGCAACTCCCTGCCCGGGTCGCATCCCCCACCCAGGACCCCTCACTCTCCCCCGCTGGCACCACCAAGGGGTGACGCCGGCCAGGAGCACGTGCTGCTGCCTCCCAGTCGGACAGCACCCAGGGGATGCCGAGACCTGCGTCCCCCTAACGATGGCCCATGAGGTTTCTCAGCCTCCCCCATGGACCCGGGGCGTCTATGAAGTATTTATGGTCCTTTTGATCTGTGGTTGCCAGAGGAGGCTGAGGTTGTTGGTGGGAGCCTGAGGGACGGGGCTTTTACAGTCACAGCTCAGCTTCTAGCAAACCCAAACCATGTGCTGGATGAGGATGGCTCTCAAGCCATTGCTTTTCAGCCCAGCTTGTTTTCAGTCCTTCTCCAACATTAAAGCCATGTATTCCCACAGAAAAATTCCTACTACTTATCCCCATGTTTTGTGTAACCAAATCAAGTCAACATGGCGTTTTCCGACAGGACTGCAGCGCAGCTCCCCGTCGTTCACCGTAGCCCTGTTAGTCTGGGTTTACACAGCTCTCACAAGGACCTAGCACTGATCATCTCGTAACAGAACAAATATTTAATTCTGGGCTGGTTGCAAATATTTACACTTGAGCTGTGTTTCTGGGTTGTAACTGATAAAATGCATGCTGTCCTTTTCTGTCAAGGAAGGTCTGGTGACTTTTCCAGGTTACTTTCCAGTGGGATTTCTCTCCGAGTTTGCTGTCCATACGCTGGCTAGTTTCGAGCAGCAGTGGAACGGACAAGACCATACACGATCAGTAGGTCTCCATTTCATATCAGATACTCGGTTTTCCAAGTTAAGTACTTTTAGAATTTCCTATTGGTATCTGCATTTATACATACAGCTACGTGTAAAGATTATGTCTGTCCTGGCTGGGACTGAGTCAAATTTCCAAAAATCTTGAACTTTTCATGAACAGCATGAAACAGCAGAGCCTTTGTTCCAGTCAGTTCACTACAGAAGGCCAGAGGAAATTCAATTACGAGCAAAATATTCATTGTGCTTGCGTACCATCATGTATTAGTCTTCTTCCTCCTGTTCTACCAATTGCTGTGGGCTATGCTGGGTATACAAGGTATACACCAGCTGAGGGTTTGTTTTTATAAATCCCTTTTGGGTTTGCACTCCAGCAGGGCCCGTGCCAGCGACTATCTCCGACAGCCCAGAAGAGATACGAACGGTAACTGATTGTGCCCCTGAGAGCTTTTCTTCCTGTTTGTCTCTGTGTGTGTGCGCGAGAGAGAGAGAGAAAGAGAGAGACCCTCTTTCATCGTTTGCCAGAAGGGCCTTTAATCCAGCACTGAGCTCGTCTTCTTCAGGCGTGTTCCCAAATACCGCAACGTTTTGTGTTTTCAGGGTGGGATCAGCAAAAGGCAGCTTACAGAGAGCATCTTGCTCCGGGAATTTCAGAAAGCAGCTTGTTTTTTCTGTAGAAGGGAGGCGAGGGAGGCGGCAGAAGTGATGACAGAGCTCCGTTTTGAAGACACGGAGGGAATGGCACTGCTGGACCGCGCCGGGCCCTGTGCCGGGCCGAAGGGCTCCGGCGGCGGAGCTCTGCCAGACCCCGCTGAGGCAGTTAGAGAGGTCACAGCTTCCCCACTTTCTGCCCCTGACCTTCCCCTCCTCTGCCAGAGGTCCCCATCCCGCTACGGGGTGCCGTGGAGAGGAGGGAGCTGCATTTCACACCCAGCCTGCCAGCCCGTGAGGAGGAGGAGGCTGGTCTCTTCACCGGGCCGCAAAGTGCAGTGGAAGGACGTGAACCACCTTCCCCACTGCCGCGTCTCCCCCAGAGGCCATGGGGTCCGGAGAGACGTGCCGTTCCTCAGCCCGTGCCTGCTCCCCTCTCCGTTGCTCCCCAGGGCCCGGGGGCCGCAGTTACAGGTTGGCTTGCAAACGCGGCTCATACGTCCGTCCTCCCAGACTGTGGTTGTCCTCCGCTTCTGCTCCAGTTAGCAATTTCCAGCTCGAGCAGACCCGTGCGGATAGAAACTGATACCAGGAATAGCGTCCGCTGGAAGTTAACAGGCTGTGTATCATGCTGCCCACAAAGGGGAAAGGAATAATGGTCAAAAAATATTTGGCCACATTTTTGGATAAAGGAGTGACACGGAACTCAAGACATTCATGTCTTTTCCTGATTCTGGGCCAATTTTTCTCTATAGTTGCCTTAAAAACTCATAACTGGAGAAACTGCAAATCACACGCTCTCTTAGTGCCTGTAAATTAGAATCACAGAATCATAGGACAGCCCAGGCTGGAAAGGACCTTGGAAGATCATCTGGTGCAACCTTTTGTGGGAAAGGGAGCCTAGATGAGATTATCTAGCACCCTGTCCAATCGCACCCTGAAAACCCCCAGTGATGGGGGGACTCTGCCACGTCCCTGGGAAGGTTCTTCCAGTGAATGATTGGTCTCACTGTAAAAAATGTCTTCCTTGTGTCAGGATGAAACCTCTCCTGCTGCAATTTGTACCCGTTGTCCCTTGTCTTCTCTGTGTGGCTCCTGGTGAAGAGAGAGCCTCCATCCTCTTTGTAGCTGCCCTTTAAGTACTGGGATACTGTGATGAGGTCCTCCCTGAGCCGTCTCTTCTCACTTGAGAAGGACCTCATCACAGTATTCTCTTCTTAAAAGAGAAGAGACCTAACTCCTTCAGTCTTTCCTCAAAGGACAGGTTCTGCAGCCTTTTGATCACCCTCGCGGCCTTCCTTTGGGCCCTTCTCCGTCTGTATGCACCTTTTTTGAATTGCGGGGACCAGAATGGGACACAGTACTCCAGATGTGGTCTGATAAACCCTAAGCAGAGTCGGGTGAATCATGTCTCTGTCTCTGCTAGTAATGCCCCTGCAGATGCAGCCCAGGATCCAACCACCAGGACCCCCAGGTCCTTTTCAGCAAGGCTGCTCCCCAGCCACACAGATCCTAGCCTGCACCGGACTCTCTGCTTATTTCGTCTCAGGTGCAGGACTTTGCACTTGTCTTTGCTGAACTTCACACTGTTCTTGCTAGCCCACTCTTCCAGACTGTCAAGGTCTGTCTGTAAGATGGCTCTCCCTTCTGACACGTCCACCTCACCACCCGGTTTAGTGTCACCGGCAAACTTGATTGAGAGAGCTTTCAGCCCCATCGTCCAGATCGTTTATGAAGAGGTTGAACAGGAGTATAAGGAGTTGTTTCCAATGCAGAGAAATATTCGGACTTTCATTTTATTCTGAGGCTAAAGAGACCTTTTTGTGTCAGTCGCAAGAAGTTTATGGAGCAGATCCTCCTGGAAGCCATTTCCAAGGACGTAAAAGATGGGAAAGTGCTTGGGAACAGCCAGAGTGGGTTTGCCAGAGGCCATGACTAACCTGATAGCCCTTTGTAATGAGATGGCTGGCAGTCAGACACGGGGAGAGCAGGACATACTGTTTACTCTGACTTTAGCAAGACTTGCCACAGTATCCTTATAGCCGAACTGGTGAGACGTGGACTACAGGATAGGTGGAAACTGCCTAGATGGATGGTGACCAGCAAGACTAAGGTTGGAGAGCAGCAGGACAAAGTCCATCCGGTGTCTGGTTAATAGTGGCATCCTCAGGGATCAACACCAAAGCCAATACAGTTCAACATCTTTATTAAAAACCTGGGCAACAGGACGAGGTGCACTCTCAGTGGTTTTGCAGATACCAAACTCCCTTATATCCAGCACTTGTGAAACCCAATTTGGCATACTTTGTCCAGTTTTGATCTTCTCCAGTACAAGAAAGACACCGACAAAGTGGAGCAAGTGCAGCAGAGGGCCAACAAGCTGGTCTGGGACTGGAGCACGAGGCATGTAAGGAGAGGCTGGGAGAGCCGGGCTTGCTCAGTCCAGAGAAGAGATGGCTTTGGGGGGACCTTATTGCTGTCTGCAAAAATTTAATGGGGGTATAGAGAAGAAACCATACCCTTTTTGGAAGCGCGTAAGGCAGCAGACACAAATTGCAACACAGAAAATTTCAGTTAGATAGTAAGACGTAATTTTTTTACCCTGCCATGAGGGTCAAACACTGGAGGAGGGTGCCAAGAGACTGTGGAATCTCCATTGTTGGAGACGTTCAAAACTCAACTATATGAGGAGATCCCAAGCAACCTGATCTAGTTGTCCTTCTAGCTGGAAAGCCAACTAAGAATGGAGGGGCGGGGCTCTGCATTTTCTGTGGCATTTTTCATTCATTACTGTATAGGGCCAAGAACCAGCCCCTGTGGGGCCTGACTGGAAAAACAGTCATCTGAGGATGTTTTCTCTTCTACAGTTACATATTTGTTGTTTCTGCTAATGGAAAGAACTTCATAATGGTGGTGGTAAATGCCCTGCAGAAGCCTAAATAAATTTTATCAGTCTTAAAACCTTTATCAACCACTTTATTTTGTTAAAACATCCATGTTAAAATAGCTTGAAAAATGATGGCAGGTGAGTCTGACAAGAGCTGTTTTCCATAAAAACAGATCAGCTGGCATTGCTGATAGCACTCTCCTGCAAAGAGAACTCTTTATCAGTAACCCTGATGTTTTGCCCAGGATTGATGGCAAGCCCAGAAGCCTGCTTTCAGATCACTGTATTTATGCCTTTAAAATAATGGCACGCAAATGAGCTTTCTTACAGGCCATGGAAACAGAAGCCAAAACTTTCCCAGTTGGGTGCCAAAGATCGCACATTTTAATAATGTCTGCAAAGGCCATGGGAATGGCAGATGCTTAAAATTAGGTCATGTTTATTTATATGTTGAACATGGGTTTAGGCATCTAGCTTCTTATTTGAAAATTATACAAGTGTGAACAGCCCACTTCCAGACCAGCATGGTTGTGCTTGTGATCATTCGCTTTGCTTATATGTAAAGACCTGCTAAAAGTGGGTGTAGAGAGCAGGAACTCATTGAGCGTGGCCGTGCTGGCAGGGGACGGCAGGGCTTCCTCCACTGCCGGGTGTCAAACGCGGCATCAGACAATAGCGGAGGTGTGGAGCAATGTACAACATGAAGATGCACCTGCGTGGGAATTTGCCACGAAGCAAGTCTGGGATGGAGATTACATGGCATTTGAAGAAAGAGACGCAGAGAGGGAGGGAGAGGGAGAATAAGCCTTAAAATTAGAATTAAAGTGGGAAAATTTTAAGTCCCGCCAAGCCACACTAAGCTACTGCTGCTGAGGACAGGGCTGTCCCTGAGTTCAAATCATCTCACTCGCTGCTGCTTACACTGCCATCAAAGTGTGCTTTTTCCAACTGGCTACATCCCATCTCCCAGGGCAGGAGCTAAGCATTGCCACAACAAATCCAACTGAATCTCGTATGTAGTATTAAAAACTACAAGTGCATTGCAATCAGCCCGTGTTGGTCCTGGCCAAAACCCTTAGGAAAGAAAGAAACGCACAGCAAATGTCTTTGCAGTGCTGAGGGCGAGAGGTGAGGTTGTGAAGATGATCAGGGCTGATTTTCCTGGGCAGGCTGCCGTGCTCACGTGGGCACACCACGTCTGATAGCCAAACAGCTGAGCGTCTCTGCACAGCCCTGCTTTATCACACAAGCTTTGCCTTTAACATTGGCTCCTGAATGCACAAGTCATTTTTAAGTGGTGTTTCTGGCCAGAAATGGAACATATTTAGACACCACATTTGTATTTCAATGACTGGGAATTAGATGTCTAAACACCTTTGAAAATCTGGTCCTGTGGCTTTCAAGTCACTGAAATGCACCGGTAAGCCTTAGCCAAAGGACTAGTCTGATCTTGCCACCTATCGATAGAAACCCACGGCTACAGCTGGGAATGTATTTTCTTTACAATCTTTTTCAGGCACCCGAACGGCTGGAGCCTTTCGGGGTATGGAAATGAGCTGCAGCCTTCGCTGAAAGGAACAGCTAGCATTTACAGAGAATTTCTATTGTCCCTTGTCAGACGAAAAAAAGGCTTTGCCTCCTTTATTGTTTCTAAAACAACAGGACCCAGGGAAGCAACTGTTTCTAATATTGGACAATGCGTTTACCCCCAAAAGACAAGCAGTTCGTAAAGTGGGATGCCTGCTCCGTCTTCTGCGCCCAGTCTGAGGACACAATTTTCAAGAGGTGAGTTCCACAGTTCAGGCCTCTTCCAAGTTTCTCAACTTGGTTGCCCAAAAAAGCAAATAGCCAAAACTGTTTGTAGTCGTTTTAAAAAAAAAAAAAAAAAAAGTCTAATAAACTGTCTGGGGGCTAAGGGTAGGGGAGGTGATTTCCAGCCATCCTGTGCTTCTGGAGCCTCAGTTCTTCCCCACCACATTTGTTCCCGGCCTTGCCTCTGGAGATCATGTACCTGCTCTACCTTGGCCACCTTCCTTATGCTTAATTTGCCAAGCCATTTTTTTCATGCTTAATTCAGAAAGGAAAGAATTTATGGACCATAAGACCTCACACCAAAAAAACCCCAAAAAAACCCAAAAAACAAAACCAAACCACAGAGGGAGGGAGGGGAAGCAGTCTGGCAAAGGGACGGATCAGAAGCGATGAAAGTGCTTTTCCTTCTCCATCATCTAGGGAAATTGTGACTCCTAATGTGGGAGGACTGAAACTCGCTGTGTAGTCCTGAAGTTAATTTAAAATATAATCAACAAAGCACTTAAAAGAATGAACCTCTGTCAAATGAGTAAGCCATTAAAAAATGCCCAAAGTATGTTATATAAGCAGAGTTTAACGCAGCTGATGGTAAGAAAATATTTGGAGTCGCTAAGTCTGTATGTACCACAAATCAAAGGGTTGTGTAATTAGAATTATTTTGTCACCATCTTGTGGGACATTAGGGTAACATCTGGCGTGCTCTTGATTTCAGCTTGTGGGTTCACTATGTGCTGAAGAAAATGGTTAGGAAGTGATTGCTCTAAATATTACACTGGTGTCAGTGCATACGGTACCGTAAAATGAGCATTTTGGAGCTCCTGCAGTTTTACTGTGCTGCTGAGCAAACTGTCCCATTTCCAGGCCAAATATTTCTCCCAAAGGCTGTGTGCAGATTCTTATAAAAACTGGCACAACAAAGCGGGGGACGAGAAATCAGATTGCTAACATAAACAGTTACATCTTCTCGGAGAATGTCTCTGGTTCAGCCATCTGATTTCAGATCGTTTCCTTAAGCCCTGATTTATTACTTCAAGTTCAGAAACTGTGCCTAGTCTGAGGATGCTTGAGAAATACACTCCCTCTCTCCATCGGCCCAAGCAGCCGGTGTCTGATGCAAACTTTTCCGGGTAAATGTGAACCAGATGTTCCCCAGTCCTGACTTGTGAACTTCTGGCCCAGGTTTCTACCCTGAGCCAGCGCAAGTCGGAGGGGAGAGCTGCAAAGCGGCAAGGGGCTGCCCGGGCAAGGACGCTGCTCCAGTCGTGTCCCCCCCGCCACCGCCCCGTTCACACAGCTGTCACAGCGCTCCTCCCTCGCTGCCCACGTCCACCGAAATACAGAGCACACTCTTCCCATGGCCGCTGTACGGCGCCCAGCACAGCAAAACAGATGTGTAGCGAACAAACGCGGCGCGGCGTGGGTTTTTAAGAGAGGTGCCAAGCCTGCACGGGATGGTTACGGCAATCCCTCCGCGCCAGCTCTGCCCGTGGACGCCTCGCAGCCGGCCCTCCCGCTGCTGCTGCGTTAGCTGAGGACATCGTCTCTGAGAGGTCTGTGATGATAGAGAAATCTGGAGTCAGATTATATTTCCCAACTGTTAATAAAATTTCCCCTGGAATAAAAGTGGAGGAGCTGGCGCCACTTTATGTTATTCAAAACCACAAATTTCCTCTCCCTCGCAATCTGCCAGAGTTACAGACTCTTTTGCAACTTCTTAAAAATGCAAGATGTTTTCCTCAAGTGAGCATCCCCCTCCTTCAAAATGTACCGAGGGAAAATTAGTGATCCAATTTACCATTGCTGTTCATGAGGAGAGGGAAGGGTGGTAGCGAACCAGCACGACAGCCCCATGCATGGGAGTGAATACATGAGCAAGTGTTTCATCCCCGCGTCTCCCCTGCCTGGGGGAGTTAAAGGTTCTTGCAGCAAATGTCGACGGGAATGATGCCCTGCGGCCGAGGTGCAGAGCGCAAGCTGTGTGCGAGAGGGACAAGGAGGGTCTCTTCGCTCTCCGCCCCAGGGCTGCTCTGGGGACAGTAAATTTAACAGGGCTGGGGCATGGGATGACCTGTGCCTCGCTGGCTGGGGCGTTACATTGTCACCGTGTTTTCTTGGTGCCGTTTTGGCCTGTACCCTTCTCCAGGCAGCGTGCGGGCACGTTTCGGAGCGGCACGTGCCAGAGGCTCCCTGCCGCCAGCCGGGACCCCGGCCTCGGAGAGGGGATTTATACCTATAGACGTATGGGGGTGAACTGTGTTGTGCCGCTACTTAGGAGGGTAGATGTAGCCGTGAAGGCAAGATTTTATTTGATGCCTGGCAAGACCTGTTTAATATTTCTTGTCTGGATTGGTAGTCACATCTTCTTGTTAAGAAGTACCTTTGACTCTAACGGAGGTGTGTAGGGAGCTGGATGGGCAATCATCAAACAGATTATTTCCCAGTTTTTAACAGCGTATGTCACCTTACATCTTGCGTCGTTCAGCGTGCCCTGAGGCCTCCGGTTGTATAGGACATTATAGAACAGACCACTGATGTCAGCTGGAGCCTCTTGTTATTACGGTAATGAACTTGTGAAATTTGTTACGGGTCATAAAGGCTAGAGAACTGTCAAGAACCCTAAACCAGACAATTGGCGATTTGAAGACGACATCTTTCATACCTGATTTGTCTTATTATTTCCAATAGGCTGTAAGACAGGCGGCTCCTGAGCTTCAACAGGACAGAAGGATGATCCGTCCTGGGCAGGACGCAGCAGATACGCCGGTGCTGAGCCTCGGAGGTGCCCTGCCGTGTCGTGGGAGGCACAGTGCACACAGGACACCCAGCCTCCTTGGCAGTGCCTGCAGAAAGACGCAGGGCTCAGTTACGAGATCGGCAGCTTCCACATTGTACCTAGGTGATGCTAAGGCATGAGCTCTACGCCGGCCACTGAAGCCCGTGCTGGGTGGAAGCAGCTCCCTCCTTCGCGGCTCACGGACGAGCCCTTTCCTGATGGCAAAGGATCAACGCAGTATCCCTGGAGCAAGGACCGGGTCAACAAGGTGAGTGCAGAAAACTAAATCACTTTATGTGTATTTTTATACATGCAAGGTTTTATGTAGGCAAGGGAAATTCTTTGACACGCTCTGTAACGCAGCAGTTCGGAGCACGCGCTTCTTAGGAAGAAGACCTCAGTTTGAGACTCTCGTCTGCTAGTTGCAGCCATGTAGGGAGGACAGCCTGTCTCCTGCGTGCCAAGAGATCATTTTAACGTCCTCATATCTAATATTCTGGTATTTTTAGCTCGTACTTAGCATGGCACTGATCACCTCATTTAGCCTTGGTTCGTATGGCAAAGGCAGTGTGAATTAGCAGCACGGTACACAATTAAATAGACCTTTAAAGCAAAATATGCCCTCAGATGTGCACGAAATTTCTGCTTTCAGAGTGAGTAATTCTTGTGTAGCAATAGGGAATTTAACTGGCAACATTCCTAATTAGGCAGAATTTTTAAATAGCAACTCCCGATTAAAAAAACCCACAAGAGTTACTGTGTTACATCATTTCTCCTGTTTTCCTACTAGCAACAGCATATTTTGAACAATAACCACATGCTTTGTCCTGGACAAAACACCAGAGGAACAAATGTCAAAACACCCCACAGCCTGAGGTCTCAAACGTAGGGAACTGGATCCCCACACTAAATCTGCGCGCCAGCGCGGAATCACACGTATATTATTGACATTCAGCGAATGGCTAGAAATACACCCTGGTACGGCAACTTCTGCGATCAGAGCCAGAAGTCTTTTATTGTACTGAACAGTAGTCACACCAGTTCACATAAAATTTTTTGTAAGGTACCACATTACAAAAAAAAAAAAAAAACCAAAAACCAAACCAAAAAACTTTGCCAAGTTGCTTCTTACGCTTGTGCCAGCTTCTGCCTTCTGACATGGAAAATGCCATAGGCTTGACTCAGGAGCGTGTACGGGGGGAGCGGGTAGAAATGTTTAAATACACGGTTGTTTGAATGTGTGTTTCTAGGGCAATAACATTAAAATACGCTACCTCACTTTTTTCAGCGAGTAAAGCAGAAATAAAAAATTTTGAAGAACTAATTTCTCCAAAAGAAGGTTGTTTCAGTGAGAAAAGTCAGGCTCATCCAAAACATAGGAAACAACAGTTGTGGTGCATGGAACAAAACACACAGAGAGAAAAATACACTGCCTGTAGATACATTTTTTTATGAAAATTTTATGATTCTTCCCGCTCATATATAATTTATCATGGCAGAAACAACGGAGCACTGCTAACAGTGGTGGGGTTTTTGTTTGATTATGGGCTAGGTAAGCTTTTCAGGTAGCCAGCAGTTTGTTTCCGTTTTAGAGATAAAGCCTTCCCCGTCCCTCTGCGTAAACAGGGGTGTAAGTTACTGCTGGAAAGAGTGCTCCAGAATTCGCTTCCCTCGCTGCCTTGAAAATATCCTGAATGTTGACTTTCACACGAAGCAATGCTGTCGACAGCTGGCCAGGCAAACACATTGCAGGAGGCTGTACTTCCAGCCCAAAGAAAATCCCCTTCTTTTGTGCCTGCCCATCTGCATCCTCCATAGATCCGACTCAAAATAATCCCTCTGAGTAAATATTTGGCAGTATACTACGAAAAATATACCTGGCCACATAGGAAAGAATAGCAACAAATCTCTAATCCCGGTACGGAAAAGAGGACTTTGGAAGGAAAATCATCTCTTTTTTTACTGTGCACTTTCTAGCTCGGCTTTTATGTTAGCACACAGGTTGTGTGTTTTCCCTTTGAGGTGACAGCTACGAATTTACTCCTGTTTTTCCCTTCTCCCTGCTGCAAGCAGGAATTTAGTTGAGGAACGGGGGCCTGTTACTTTTCTGGCAAGAGCAGTAATAAACTTAAGACAGAAAACAATAATTGAAGGGCAAAAGAATTCTTAGCTAAATACCTTGTAAACCCTGATGAAAGGGGCTACTTGGTGGCAGCCTGCTTAGCCCTGCCTGAGTTGCAGACCTTCCAGAAACACAAACGCTAGCAGGGCTGCCATTTTCTTTACCGGGGTGTTAAATAAATGTTTTGGTTTTTTTTTACTACAAGCCTTTTCTGCAAGACATTTTAAATACAAAGCATTAAAAAGAAACTTTCTGCCCTCCGATTTGAGAAGCACAAATTTCAATTTGTGTTCTGGGCAACTACATTTTTAATTTTTCCGGCTTCCAAAGGAACACCAAAAACTCATGTAGAGTGATGAACTGACCATGAATGTCATTACCACGATCGATGAGTGACTGCCAGAGACAAGTGAAGTGCAAAAAAGGATTTCATCCTACCAGGCGTAAATACATGCTGAGGCCATGAATCACTCCAGCCTTTTGCATATAGAAAATTCATGAGCTCCCTTTGAATGTTCCTTGCTTCTGTAAATCAGACTGTAAAATAAGACCGTACAGTGATTTCAAAAAGAGTCTTTCAGTATTCATAAATGGGGGGGGTTTGCTTTCCAAAACAAAATAGTAATGGTGTGTGCAAGACAGAAAGAACTTGCTTTATTTCAGCTACTTGGAGAGAGAGTAGTTCTCTACCATTACAGCGTGGGTTCTCCCTGTTGCGTGCTTTGTTTAATTATACAAATAAGATTGGAAAAACATATGTGGACAAGAAAATTTTGTTGCAGGAACAGAGATAAAACACACGCACAGATTAAAGAAGGAAACATTTGTTTATTAAAAAGGAAAAGGTTCTGGATGGCAGCACAGAGTCAGACATGAGACAGATGAATGTATGCACAGCTGTTCATGTTTAAAGGCAGAATATAGACGTAAATACAGTCAGATCTTTGCTCTGCTCTGCTGCTACAGTATTTTTATACAGTCGATTCAAAGGAATATCTGTCATAACTGAACACAAGGAGAAGTTTATCAGAAACAGAGCATGGATTGCTTCTCTGAAGCCAGGATAAACAAAGCCCAGAAAATCCTCTCAAGCTATGGTATTGTAAAATAAACTTAATTGTGCAAAAGAAAACCACCTTCTGTGGATGAGAAGATTAAATGTCAGATTCGACTCCAAGTCAGATAGCTTGTTCTTCTGTTTGAATAAAACGCCGGTAATCTCCCCCTGCCAGCATCACGATTACTGCTCTGTCTGAAGGAAAGGCAGCATGGTGAAGCAGGAATGCACTTTCAAAGCAAGACCTTACTTTTTCTATGGTCTCTTCAGGCTATTTCCAAAGCACACCAGAGAGAGAGAGAGAGATTGGCTGACAAGGCCCTCCTCAAAGGTGGTTTTTGGTTTGCGGTTTTTTGTTTGTTTGTTTGTTTGTTTTTTTAAACACATAGATACAATGAGACCATCTTGAAAAATGACGAAGGCTCAGGAAAAGATGGCCAAGCCCTAGAGGAGAGCAAAGCAGGCCTTACCAAAGAGACCACGAGCTGGTCCAGAGGGCAGAAATGCTTCCCCAGGGTTGCCACGCTGTAGCCTGGAGGACGTTACGTCCTATCAGTTCTGCCACGCTGAGCTCCAGTCCTACCTTTACCTGCCGTAAGTGGGTAAGATACCACGGAACCATTCAATACCTACGTAGAAAGGCATTTAAGTGCAGCCTTTGGCATTTTAGGGCTCGAGTACCACATCTACAAAACTGGAAATATGGAAGTGTGTTGTGTCACGGAAGTTAATTTTTGGAAAAGGTTCCGGTGGGCTTCTTTGGAGTGCAGTTGTAAACTGTTTTAACTTACAAAGCCAGCACGGATTACTATGAAATCTTAACTGCAATGTTTACATATAACGCTCATTTTAATATTAATTTCCTATTTAAATATGCCATTATCTTGCTTCAAAACTACTTTTGCACATAGTTTTCCTGTTTAAGTTAAGGTTAAAATATTACAGCTTATTTCTCTTCCAATTCTAATTCAAGTTCAGTTTTGACAGCCACAGAGCACCAATTTTCAGGAATCTATTTGTTTCTTTATGGAAAAAATAAAAACCAACTCCTCACACTCCTCACTACTCTTACTTAAAGCCCTGCAAGATATAGAAAGCACGTGCCAGATAGTAATATTGTATCCACATTCCGAATTTCTCATGGATCTCGGGTATTACTACAATAAAACTGCAAAGATGCAAGCCACCTCCTTGTTACGTGTAACTTTTCTTTCAAATAGTCAACAAAACAGAGGAGTTATGCTAAACATATACCAGGTTACAGAAGAGGAAGAAAACCCCCGAAGCTTTCCTTCATTTTTTCAAGTATGTTTTGGACGCTATAGCCTTTCAGTTAGGTAAGAAAAACACGTGACCACCCATCAGAAACCGGCATAGACACATATACACGCTGAAGTCACGCAGTTGCGACCCTTCCCACGGAAGCGGGATTGGCTGATTGTACAACACGCTTACGCCTGTCGCAGATCAAATGCCTGGGCCTATTCTGCTCCTCTCTGCAGGGAGGGTAACACAACCGACCGTGCCACGATGAATCCAGCTAGGATGGAGAGCTGTTGGAGGGCCCAGAGCCAGGGTTTCCAGCTCCTCTGCTACCTCCCAGATACAACCTTTGGGGAAATACAGGTAGAAGACATTTAGATGGTGTCGTCACCAAGAGATGTCACAGGTACTGCCAACACAGTACACCACAACACACCAAGTTGCATTTTGTTAGATAAGTGTGAGCAACGAGGTTTCTTTACATCTAGTCCGTCTTTGGCATTCAGTATTCAGATAAGCAGTAAAAGTGTGTGCGTGCCTACGCACAAGTGCAGTTACGCCACCTAATATTCGATGCTGTCATTGATGGGACTGACAATGTCCCAGGAGGCATCTAGCAAAGCACTGTTACAATCATCTTTAACTATCACCATTCCTTAATTATTATTTTTTCCGTAGGGCATAGCGACGGGGCAGTTCAGCATTTCCTTTCCTAAGCATCAATCAAAGCGGGAGAGCTGTGCCACTGTGAGCAGCCGCGGGCAGCTCGGCGCAGGCAGACCGGCGAGGTGGAGCTCGCAGAGCTCTCACGGAGCACCCCGCTACTCCGGCGGGCGCCTGGGCTGCCCAGCGCGACGGACATCCACAGCAACGTCAATTAAAAGGAGATGGAAACATCATACTGCAAGTACAACCCGTGATTCTCATTTTATTGCATGGACCTTCTAACGTGTCAGCATCATCAAGTCTCCAAACTGTTTGGTGCTGATCGTCAGGCTCATGTTTTCCTTAAATTGCCCTCGGGATGAAAAGTTAGTTGGTTGAAACGGGATGATTGATTAAGCCCTTTTCCTCAACAAAATAAAAAATCCTCACACAAGGAATTCACAAAATGCCAGAACACACAAGTACTTTCTCCCTACACGAGGGCTGAAACCCCAAAGCAAGGATGAAAGAAAGAGAAGATGCAAAAAACTACAATCCAGTACCGTGCCGGTTTATGCAGAAGTTGACGTTGGGCAACAGGGTTTGCTCTAATTACAGAAAATACATTTTTACTCAAAAATCACTACTATTACCCAACAGAAACATGCTGTGTTGAATGCTGGGTTAAAAGTCACTTTGTTTGGGGTAGTGGATCTTCAGAGCAATTCTGTGGCAGCAGAGCTGAGCACTTCCCAGCCCTTAACTGGAGTTTCAGGGCTGAAAAGAAAATGGTCCTCCTGGGGATGGAGGCGGACTGCGGTTCCCCTCTGCCAGAGCAGCTGTCGAGGGACCATGCTGTAAAGGAACTGATCTGAGTTTAGCACAAGGAGGAGGAGAATTATTTCCAACTTCTACATTATTTCAGTGGACGATTTACAGGGCAACACCCCAAGAAAGGTATAGGTGAATATGGGGGGATGACTGGAAAGAGCACGCAGACGCGGAGTTTGTACCTCTTGAAGGAGGATTTGCTTCCATGGAAAATATTCCTACGACTATAACCTGCTTGCGTGGTAGTTATTCCAGTGTGAGTCAACGTATACTACTGGGAAGAGGTATTAAGAATGTAGTTATTTATTCTGTGCACAAACAAGTTGAAATTTTTTTGCAACATTTTGTACTAAGCGTTCGATACCAAAAAAAAAACCAACCCCCCCCACCCCAAAACAAGAAGGCAAAAGTACTCTGGTACCATTCACACAAGTATATTTATTATATAAATATTTTATAAATTACAAGATTTTAATTATAAATGTAAACATTGCTAGGAAAATAATGTTTTATATTCTTATTAATGTTTACAACTAACATAAGGCACATAGTGCAAAAATACATTTCTGATGCAGAGATCACAAAATAATTACCTACATGTGTTATCTAAAAAGTAGCTGCTTACAATTCTGTGGTACAGTATTGTTTTTAATTAATACATATTGCTAATTCATGGCTAACTCTTTGTGGGTAAAAATATGATATAGCTGCCATTCGATCTACCAATTGTACTGGCATGCAACACAAATATTTGGTTTACAGAATGCATGTTGTCACAAAAAGCATGTATGGTTATCTGGCACATAATGTATGTTATCATGCATGTAGAAGATTTTATTCTGAATACCTGAGAGTTGGCCCTGAAACGCAGTATCTTGATATGCATCGATTTCTACAGTTCTGGACAGTAAAGTAGTACAAACCAACAAATTAAAGAGCTAGAATGTTTTTTAAACCTTGTAACTCTTTCATATACTTAACTTTCCTGGAAGACACAGTTTTAACTAGCAGATGTTAGCAGTGTATTTACAAACACTGAAAAATTAAACTGAGTCAAAGATGGACACGAAAAGCACTGTGAGGCTTGATGCTGCCTCTGCCCAGGGTTTTCACTAAGGTTATTGAAAATGATGTTGAATCGGAATACGAGGGACACACACACTACAACCTTTACTAATACACCATGGGCCAGTATAAAGGAGTAAGGTGTATATGGAAAGTGTTTAAGTAAATACATATTCATACAATCACACGCAAGATGCTACGGTAAACAGAATACGCTGCTTTTACAGTATACTTGGGTGAGAGGCAGAGATTTAAAATCCGTTTTCCAAGCAATTTGTTTCCTTATTTTCTTTTCCTGTAACCACAACAAACTAAGCCTAGATGTTTAACATGTGCTATAGAGATTACAGAGGTTAAACCACACTCCTTAGGATTACTGCTAGTATTTGAGCACCACAAGGAATATAATGAAAGGGATGGGGAAAAAAAATGCTTTTACTGACAGAGAAACACACAGATCTATAGAAACTATCTCAAGATGTTGGTTATACACTTTTCTGCTGTAAGTTGTTGACAGATAATTCCTAACAGTTTTCACAAAATTGGAAGTAGTTGAAATTATTACCTGTCTTCTCTATAAAGCCATAACTCTTTCCTTTCTATATTTTAATACAGTTGATCAAGAAAACCAGTAGAGTATACATTTTACCGAATACTGCATAAAGAACTGCACTGATTAGTTGCAGGTAAAGTATTACAATTATGGTACAATTTAGAGCGTTACCCATGGTAGTAACCTCAGTGCAATTTACTTGCTCATATACACTGTACATTGAATGAAAGCCTCTCCATTAAAACCTGAAGGTTTATGATTGTGATTTATGCACTTGCTCGCCCACAAACAGTACATCCCTGAATAAACACTGAAGAAAACAGGAATTCTTAGTAGTGAGCATTACAGTAACGAGCATTACAGAGATGAAAGAATTAAAATAGATATATACACAGCACCTACAATTTGCACCTAGTGGCAGATGTCCCTGTTTTGATGCTCTTACCACATCAGAGTTCTCACTGTATTTGAAGTTGGAGACCAATAATTGCGCTAGGAATACATTTTCCACAAAATCCTCCACATCTTCCGTATATTTTAGTACCGTCCTGGGAATTAGACAAAGAGAACGGTCAATCAAGAAAAGCGATTGAAATCACAGTTGTACAAAAAGCTCCCTGAGGTTTGCACACAATAGGCCTTTTGACAAATCGTACCTACAAATACTAGATCAAGAGACAGCATCACATTAGCGCAACAAGCACAGAGATCCTTTATCAGTATCACTGTATACCTTCTTTCCTGGCTTACCATCCACTGTTGTCTTCAACTGCGCATGCTTACTCTGATCTTATTCAACTGGTCTTTTGGTTTTCCACACAAATCAAGTTGGAGGTAAGCAACCTGTGAGGATCCTGTGTAGTAGGGTATCTTTAACAAAATGGTTCTTTTGGGGGGGTGGGGTGTTGCATTTATTATTTTTTTTAAAAGTATTATTAGGTGTCTTCAAAACTTTTAATAAACCTGATTGATATAACAATAGGCTCTTAAAATAGGCAGGCAGGGTTGATCTGGATTAGATTCTGGGCGGTGTGATTAAACATAGTTTTCATGTTACATCTGGAAGAAGACTTGGATGGGTCAGAGACCCTGAGCACTATTTTTGATTCACAACTAGATTTCACTAGAGGTTCATCACTTGCACCTCTGGAGGCATAATATTCCGCGCCGTAAGGACAGGTAAAGGAAAACGACGTTGGCTTACGTGGGATCTGTGTATGTCAGCTGTTGCATAGTTGCCCTGAGCACTCCACCTCACTGTACTGGATAATCTCAGACCTGTACCAGCCAAATTAATGCTGAACTGTCCCTAACAAAAAAAGAAAAAAAAAATTAACATACAGAGCTGATAAACAGAGTTAAAAACACTAAAACACTTTACTTCGGCATATCTGCACATATCCCTTAGGGTGTATCTAGACATTAAGTACTCAAAGGTGCGTAACTAACCTGGGTTAGTTACACTGCATTATACCCTATTTTTGGGCACTCAGGACAGACAAACAAACAAGTTATTCTGCAACAAGTAGCACCTGTGCATCGGCTGACCTGTAGCATCTGTCTGCAGAGTCTGAACACAGAACTAACGTCAGACAATTCCAACTCTTTTAGCCTCCTTTCTACATATTAAATTTTAATTTACAAAAAGTACCGACTTGCAACATGCAAGAATGAGGCTGGCTTTCTTGAAAGACTTTTCTGGGTTTGTTTTGTTTTGTTTTGCTTTCTTTTAAGTGCCTGAACTTTTTGGAAATAACACGGTCAGGACCTACTGCTATCTGGAAATTACAGACACATCACTTCTTAGCCATCTAATTCTCAAAATTTTTGCAAGCACACTTGTCCAAGCATCATCATGTTATCATCTTCCATTTCTTTTTCAGTATAACAAATAACATAATTGAACATGAATATAAGTGAAGGTTAAAATAAATACGTTTATTGCTAAATGGAATGTTTTGCAATACAAACTATTCAAAGCAGCTTTTTCATTCTAAAATATTTGCCTACGCAAATACATACTCTGAAAACCAGCTTTAAAACAGAGTTCAGAGTAGAATAAGAAATATATCAAAAGCAACAAACTGCGCTGCCTTGGTAAACACACTGCGGTACAGGAAATTATGAAGTCGCATTCACACAGAAGCGCGGTATGTTGGAAAGAAGCAGTACCTCCACAAAGAGCCTCATGGCCAGTTCAGGCAGCACTATGATCAGAAAACTCCGGCACACCTCCATACAATTCACGGAAGGCCTGAATTTCTGTATTCAGGCCTAGTTAAAATTGCCTAAATCCTGAGACCAAAGCTTCAGCAAAGATAACATTTCTGTTACGTATGGTAGCTTCTGTATTTTAGTGCTTAACATCATCATAGTCAGATATATTGTATATATACAAAAATATTTGTGTTGGTATATGTATGTGTGCCTGTATAAAAATACAGCACTCCTCTTTTATTCTTGTAAGTCACTGAAATCCCATCACAAAAACTCAGTTTTATATTGTTCGGTATGGCAGATGTGCTCTGAGAGCACTTCTGTGCAAAATTGCAATGTTTATGGCACTCATATACTCCGGATGAGCTCACATAAGCTCATATGGACAGGGTAGGTTGTTCTTCGTGTGCCCAAAAAGTGGGAGATTTGCATCTAATGAATAAAACATCTGGAGGAAATTCATACAAACAGTGTGGAATGCTTTCCACAATTAACAGGCCCAAGGTAACTTCGTTCACAGTGATATCATTGTGCAAAAATAAATGAGGAGTGCTATGTGCAATTATAATGGCAGCCTAACAGCTGTCTGACATGTCGTGCAGCGTACTCAAGGCCAGG
Source organism: Sagittarius serpentarius (assembly GCA_034782735.1). Taxonomy (NCBI): domain Eukaryota; kingdom Metazoa; phylum Chordata; class Aves; order Accipitriformes; family Sagittariidae; genus Sagittarius; species Sagittarius serpentarius. Next base: position 33,138,865 of record JAVKLA010000005.1, read on the forward strand.
AACAGATTTCAAGGACTGAGAGTGCAGGAACGGAGGCCTTTTTACTGCGTTAAAAGTGTGAGCTTCAGTCCAGATCTTACAGACAGAAACGCGTCAGCGCAAAACCATGTAAGCAGAACGACTTGCCAACATAAGTCACAGACGGCAAATAGATTTGCATTGTACTAAGCCCAAAGAGTCTGCAGGCTGAAGGTATATCCAATCCTGTAATGAACTCGAACTGTTTTCTTGTCAGGGGTTAAGTCTGCCTAACTTAGGCCCTTCATTTGTACCTAAATTATACATAAATTGCCTCTAACTGCCCTCGAATGCATCCACCCGCATAGCCTGGCTTAAGTTTAAGCACCTAGGATAGACGGACACCAGGGATTCACCGCCATGCAAGTCTGAGTCAGTCGGTCTTAACTCCCTTTGCTAACAGTGAAAAGAAATACGCACTTCCAGAGGCCGGCTGACCTCATCCTAAGGTGTCTAATCGGGTAAGATTAGCTCCACTGTTTTCTAGGGAGTCCCATAAGAAAAAAAAAACCAACTTATTAATGTAGTACACAGACTGGACAGAATAGGAGATTGGCTTAGAACCTCACAGCTCTAAAGCAGTCACACAGATTTCTTTTTTTTTTTTTTTCCCCTTCTTACATGCACATTTCAAGGGGATAAGGAATCATAAATACCTGTGGACACCTGGCAGCACTGTAGCAATCTCCAGCTGTAGCAAACGGAACTGCTTTCCCAAGTATAGTCTGAGCAAAAAGAAAATCTGTGGCTAGAAAACAGAAAATTACTCAACACTGAAACTGCTGCATTAGAAGTTCAGGTGAAAACAGTGCGAAAAGGCGTTAACATGCGTTTTTTTGGTTTCTTTTGGGTGGGGGTATTTTGTTTGTTGTTTGTTTGGGGGGGTGGTTGTGTGTGTTTTGGTTTGTTTTTTCAGGAACTACATTTTAAATAGCCCATTGTTTTGTTAATGCAACATCAGTCCAACTTACAAGCCCAGTTTTCTTTCTGAGCTAAGAGGGGGCTAGAAGGAGGATGGCTGTGCACTTGTCCATTTAGCAGGTCTGCCAAGGTCCGAGAAGGGACTAACTAACAGCATAGGCAGACTTTCCCAAGAAAAATATGCCAGGGACTAAAAGGAAATGGAATAACAGGAATAAAACCTTAGAAACTGAAGCTAGGTCACACACAAAATATGAATCTGTAAGACTCATGCCACTTGACCACTTGGGACAAACTGACAAGGGAAGTAGCGGTGGTTTCTCAATTTATTTTTTTTTTTTCCTCTGAAATTCCCATTGAATTCCTAAAGGAAATACGAATTCTGTTTGCCCAAAGATGGCACAACTGGATCTGTAAGTGGGTCAAAATGGTAATTTGGTAATCGTGACCGTGTGCAATTTCAATAGAATGCTCACATTGGCTAAAACTGCCAAAATGCTTACTTTTAATTTGCATGGAAGCTACATCAAATCTTATTTTGCTAAAAACCGTGAAGCCAGCTGCAAGGTAATCATTTCGACAGGCACAGTCTTGCCTTCTGCTTCCATTGAAAGGACATTCATACGGATTCTGCAGCCTAGAGAACAGCAAAGATTTAGTTTTTCTTTTGACTTTTTTTCCTTAACATAACATCATCGTGAAAAATAATCTCATTGCACTATGCTGCATAAAAAAAAATACTAAACAACAGTAACCGAACAAGAAGCTCATCTATTAATCTTGGCTCAACTGAAACAATAATGTGGATTGAAGCCATTTCTACTAAAGTCAAGACATAAAATTTTTATAATCATTTAGTGCAGTTAACACAATTTCAGCCACATTTCTGCATGTGTGTTCATATGCCGGGATATTCAAAACAGAAAATGAAGGAAAAAAAATTCTACTCGTCTGTTCTCAAAAAACGTATTATTTTATTCTTTTATTTTGGAATGAATAAATGCACTCCATAAAGCTACAAAACCACTTTTGTACCTGAATCCATATACTTCAGAAAAGTTGTCTGCTTCACCTTTTACCAATGTCAAATATTCTTTGGGATTCTCCAAGTGCATGCCTGAGCAATAAATCTGGAAGAGAAAATACAACCTTTTAGCAAAATCTTTATTAGAAAAGTATTATTTCATAAAAATATATGCTCATAAAACTCATGAATATTAAGAGTACCTTTATCATCCTTCCCTTAACGTTAAGTAGGTATTCACCATCCTTTCTAATCCCTTTTTTAATCTGGATATCTTTGCAGGTGGCAAGAATTTCACCTTCGAAATGAATGATTAAATCATATTAATATTTCATGAACAGCACTTAGTTTTAGGACTTACTTTTGCACAACTGTGCTCCAAATATATTTATAGCTTTTATACAAGTAACTTGGGAAAACATGAACTTCAGCTGAAAATACAGCTGTCACTTACATTCTTCCTCACGGCAGATCTTTCTGGTATCTGGTTTTAAATGTGGCAGGCACAAATCACTGGATAAGCCATTTTCAGTCAGGCATTCTACAGTTCTCTCCTTTACACCCACTCCACAAGACACCGAGCACTAGACGTGGATAGCCATCAAGAGTTAGTTTAGAAGGTAGCAGATAATGAATGTAATTACGTCAGCAAATTAGTCTTGCCATTCATTTACGTTTGAGGCAGGTACCACAAATGAGCTTGCGCATCTGTACTCACTTTGGTCCACTTCCCCACTCGCCAGGTAGCTGCTTGCGAACACCCTTTGATATTACATTTATAAATGTATGGGGATGGCTCCACTGGGCATTCTCGGTACGCTACAGTTCGAAGGCCATGGCCATGCCGATTTTGAACAGAACGGACTCCAACACAGTACGTGATCCTCCGCTGGTAACCAAACCCGCAGCTGGCTGAGCACTAAAATAAAATCCCCAAGCACAGGCATTATTTCTGCGAAAACAACCTTTCTGCAGAATTACAACTACAGATAAGTCAGCTCTGATCCTGGCTTTGGCAAAAGCCCGTAATCCGACGGGTGCCGCCTTGGGGCGCGCACATCAGTGTGCAGAAGTGACGGCCTACACTAGTTACACACGCAAGGAGATGGGACGTCCCATGCTGCCCTTTCCTCAGAGCTCACGGAGGTTCCAGAGCTGTTCCCTCTCAGCTGCAGGACACGGACACACAGACACGCACGCGCATCGGTAGCGTGAGGGAAACACGGCACTGATCCAGCACTTCACTGAAATCAAGGAAAAGATTTCTGTTTACTTCAGAGAGATCAGCTTGCAAGAGAGTTTCTTGGGAACCAGCAAAGGAATCCTGTGGTAGGGGCAGCCGTCCTCTAGCTGCTGGTCACAGGGCCCAGGGCGGGTACCAGAAGACTGGTGAGAGTCACTACAATAAACCACGGCTGATTGGAAGGTTCAATGTGGAGAAAGTTTAGACACCCACGTTCAGATGAAAATACGCTGCTTTTTCTTGTTTTTTTGCTCTGCACGCATAATGTACGTTTTACAGCAATATAACATTCTTAAGTAAAGTTACATAAAGGATGTGTGAGCAGCATAATTAGTTTACCTGCGACAGTTCTCCTGTAAGCGCAACATATTTAGAGGGAGCTGTCCTGCAGATTTTGGACGATGGAGGCTTTGTGGCAGGATCACAGAAGCTTTCATCCACTTGCAGCTGGTTTTCATCCACACACGTCACCTTTCGGTAGATTTCCTTTCTTCTATATGATGCTGAGCACTGAGAGTGAGAAAAAGTCACAGTTTTTGTGCTTAAACCAGCCGTTTACAGAACAAAGTTATTTGCCAATTGCCACACAGCAGTAAAACCCAGACAACACCACTTTTTGACATCTGCTATCAGTGTGGGACTGAATTACTCAGTGAACCAAAATCCTTTACTTTGTTTTCAAAGTTCAGGTACCTCCAATCAGCTGAAAAAACAATAGCGTATAATGACATGACACTAACTGTTGGGTGAGATGGGAGGAGAAAATGAAAACGTCAGGCGAAGGTGATAGGTTGAGTGAAAAAGCTCTTCCTGAAAAGGGAAGAGCCAAAAAAGGATTTCAGGAAAGTATGAGAGGAAGAAGTTGCCTTGAAAAGAAAACAAAAAGAATACCTGGAAGCATGTACATGATATTACACTGATTAGAGAAAACAAAACTGTTTATTAATGAAGCCAGCGGCAGCTTTGGGAAGCAGTATCTGTTGAGTCTGTGCCTTTGCCCCGAGTGTCCTCAGACCTCTCCCCATGGCAAGCTGGTGGGATGGAGAGTCATCACACGTCTGCCAGGACAGGATGAGAACCTTGCTGCCATCCAGAAAAGTGGAGGTACAGGCTAAGTAATACATGCCAACAGCACGTCCCCAGCTACGGGTGCCTCAACTAACCCCTTTGAACTTGCTGTGATAAAGAAGGAAGGCTCAAATACACAAACTCCAGTCTCAGCGGAGGCAATAATTAACACCACCTACTATAATCAGACCTGAACCTAACTTCATAGTAATTTGGACCCAATAACAGTCACTTAGAAGACTCATCAGGGTCTGACACATGGATCAAGACTATTGTTCAAATTTTATTATTGTTGATTCAAAGATGCAACTTGAAGTACAAAAACCAGGTGCTGTACAGTAAAACAGCTCTCCCAGAGGAAACCTCTAACGTTATGGAGTTGGATCTTGGAAACCTCAGGGGGTGGAGACTGCACAAATTCCCTGGGCAGCCGGTTTCACCACCTGAATTGTCCCCGTGGAGAAAAAGGTTTTCATAATATCCAGTTTGAACCTCTCTGGCTTCCCCTTACTCCTGTTGCCTCTTGCCTTCCCACCATACGACACGGTGGAGAGCCCGGCTCCACCAACGAGGTAACTTCCTTGTTGATACTGGAAGGCTGCCGCTAGACCTGCCCAAAGCCGTCTCTTCTCCAGGCTGAACAAACCCAGTTCCTTCAGCCTCTCCTCACAGGGCAAGTGCTTCAGCCCCCAACCCGCCTGGGGGTCCTCTGCTGAAGATGCTCTTGCTTGTCAGTCTCTTTCTTCTGCTGGGGAATCAACGTTGGATTTCACGGCAAGTGCTGAGAAATGGAAGACGATGACCACTTCCCTCGACCTGCATCCCTGTTTGTAGAGCCCAGGAGGCTGCTGGCCGTCCTTGCTGCCGGGACACGCGGCTGGCCCACGCTCAGCTGCCCACCGGCAGCCCAGGGCCATTCATCCCCGGCCTGGGCTGCTGCAGGCGTGCTTCCTTCCCAGGGGTAGCACTTCGCGTTTGTCCTCGTCGCATCTCACGGAGTTCCTGTGGGCCCGTTCCCACCGTGTGTCCGGGTCCCCCCAGTTGGCAGCCCTGCCCTCCAGCATACTAAACAGTCTCCCCAGTTTGGCATCATCTGCAAACTTGAAGAGCAAGCACCGAGCCCCAAGGGACTGCTCCACAAATTTCACTGGCCTCAGTACACTGTTGAAAGAAGCTGCAAAATACACACCTGGGCTTACAAACTTCATTTGACCTGAAAGCTCTAAATGTGCAGAGACCCAGATACACAATCACCCAGATGGAAAACTTTAGCTTTTTGTTCTTTTCACATGAGCAACAGATTAACAGGCAAAACAATCAGTAATAGCACGTTATTGATGTGGAAAAACAACAGTCTAATTACATCTGAGGAACAGCCTGTCATCTCTCTTTGTAGTGGGGAGGGTTTGGGGGGGCCGGAATCTGACAAATAATTCACTTGCATCAGGTAGAAGTAAGGTCCTAAGACCCGAAGGCGAAATTTCAGCACTGACCCACGATCAGGCTATTAAGTGTTTATAATCCCCTGTTTTGCTGAGTGATCGCCTTCTTTCTTGAAAAGGTGAGGTGACAAAGAGGATGGCAGGAAATCAGAGAGAGAGCAAAGTAAATCAGCGAGAGGCTTACCTGCCTGTTCAGAAGATCCACAAGAGACCGTGGCCCAGCAATGGAAGCCATACCTGCCTCAAGCCTTTAAGAAACCTAGTCACTCGGAGGATGAAAATGTTGGGTGGACTCATATCAGGGGATGGAGCATGGATACAGTTGGTTGGTGTGAAACACCTGATCTTTCAGTGGCATGGAGCAGCCCAGAATATTAGGCACGTACGGAATAACCCAGTCATGCGGTCATGGGGACAGGCAGAAGAATCCTTTTTATTATGCTTTATACATCAGTCTTGTAGACATTCTTCTCTTCAGTATGAAAATGCGACTCAGCCAGCCTCCCGGCTGCAAGCCGGGGAAACGCTAGATCTGGAAATTGTACTGCTCTGCCGTGACTGGCGAGGTGAGGAAACGACAGCCGAGCACTCAGAGCCGAGACAGCTGGGCAAAATATTGCGAGTTTGGTGGAGGACGTACTGCACCAGGAGTGGAATACAGATGGATAAGCACTTGAACTACTATTAATGCTAGATGTACAGGGCTATATATGAATCTGGTGAGAGAAGGGAACTGAACACAGGAATTTCAAACAGACAGCAATATCCATGTGGAAGAGGTTACGAACTAGCCAGAAGATGTAGTGAAACACAATGCATTTGTAGTGGAAAGCTCCAAACACCCAGCTGGAATATACAAATGTTTGACAGAAAAGGAAAATTCACCCTCATTCTCTGAAAGTGTGTATTTGTGCTAAAAGGAGGTTCTGAGCCACTTGCACTAATTCCTGATTTTAACAGCTTCACATGAGAAGAGAACACTTGGAAGAAACACACATTGTCAGCTTTCCCTCAATACAGCTTAACAGAGGAACGTGTATGTCTGAGCTACATGAATATAATCCAGGTTTTGCGGAGCACCAACAAATGATTTATATATTAACAGCGGTCACTTCTATAGCATTGTGTCCCTGAGACCTTTGAGTCTTCATATTCCAAGTTTCAGGGGGTTTGCCCTGGGAAATTTAACAGTGCAGATTATTAAGATGCCACAACCGCACAAACTGGGGTTTTGTTTAAGGTTACAGTAAGAGACAGGCTCTTCCGTACACCATTTCAGGTATTAAACTTTTTTTTTTTTTCTCTCTCTCCCTCTCTCTTTATATATGTTTGTATGTTTGCATACCTGGATACAAAAGTTATTAAATTTTTAGCATGTAGAAAATAGTCATCACATCTTTAAAAAAGACAGCTCTTTCCTGAAGGTATCTTTAGATTTTCTTAAATACGAAAATGCATATTTGGTAGGAGAATGCTGAGTTTTATTTTCCTTCTTATCTTTTCTGGTAAGTCTTCCATACAGAGCTTGCAAAAACTGTTGTCCAAAGGTTTCACCTCTGAGCTTTTTACTTCCAGCTAACATTTCATTTGTATTTCTATTCTTAAGAAGTGGGTTTTTTAAAAACGATATTTCATAATGAGGTTTTATTAAACATTTTATGCACTAAAGAACTTTATATTCAAATTACACAGTTCTATCAAGAGGGACCTGCCCAGAGCTCCACCAGAGCTTCTGTCAACAACAGTGGGCGAGCAAATCCTGTTTAAGAGAGTAAACAAAGCCTTTGACATTTTTTGTCACTCTTTTTAGTTTTGCAAGCTTAACCTTCAAAATATCCAGCATGGTCACTCCGTTACACTGTTCTGCAACATAACAGCTATTAGAAACGTATCCAAATGTGTGTGTAAGTGTGGGGGAGGAAGTATTAGAAAACTTATGACATTGCTCAGTTACTTCACTCAAGTCGAAAGCCCTACTTACATCTTCCCATTCGTCTGCCAACCACTGGTACCGCTGGCAGGCAGGCAGCCAGCAATGCCTCTGGCTAGCGGGCCGGGTATCACTCTTACACATAGCTTCACTCACTTGGCCCAGGCCCTTCAGCTGACAGTAGATGTCCCTTCGCTGAATCCCCACTCCACAGGATACAGAACACTAAAATTGATCAAAGTTAGTTATGTCAGCGTGAAATGAGACAGTCCCCAGAAGATGGTACAGTTGCCATTATTACAAGCTCCTAGGATATTACTTGAAATATACTTCACAGCCTTTACTGCACTAGTGTTCTAGTGTATCTGAAGAATTCTATGTTGAAAATGTGAAACTACAATTAAAATCAAAATTTGTAAGAAATACGGAAAATAAATGCGTCCAAGTTACCTAGACTGATCTTTCTGCTTATCTTAATTCACAGTAGGAGCAATCACCATAGGCACGTGCAAAACAAAAGTTTACGTCTTCTGCAAGATCAAACGGTTTAAGTTCTGAGTTTATATCATCCCTTTATTAGGGACTGACAGTCTTGTCTGTTGTTTTAAAAACGCAAATACTAAAATGAAAGAAAAAAAAATCTCAGTATTTCAGGTTAGAAAAATCTTGCAAAAGGCCCAGTCTTGTGAGGACACTTCTCTTTCTTTTGCAGGTAGTACTAAGGATTTTGAATCCTGAGGAGCTTAAAAAGGTTCAAAGCCCTCCTGCCACGTGCCTCTTTTCCTCCTTCTTAGCCAAAGACATTTCACTACAACATTAGGGCTTGCTGAGATAGTCCGCTTTTACTGCCCTCAGAAGCATGATTAGGTCCCAAAGCCTGCCTAAAGACTCAAGCCTAATCATAAAGTAGATGTTGCTCTATCAAGCGTGGCCAAATTGTGGAGAGTGGTAACGTGTCTTTATCAACGTGGGGAATTACACTTTGAAAGAGTGAGTGAAATGCAAAATATTGCCATGCGCTCAGTTACACACAATTTCACAACAAGGTGAGAGGTCTTTTACAAGACCAAGGCAGGGAAAAGGCCAGTATTTGTGCCCACAAGCCCTTTTTCTTGTGCTTCCCCCACAAACCTGGCTTCACTTCAATATTCAGACTACGATATCAATTACAGAGATACTACGGAATTCATCACCGACGGTAAAAAGTCAACTTTAAAAATTTACTGTTATTTTGAATTTACGAGGTAAGTTGAGGAAAGTCCTAAGTACCTATCCAGTCCAAGGTTCAGATTACCAAATACTTTCAATTTTCACTGATATTTACTTTTAATTACTCTTAAAAGAAAGAAAATCTAATGAACTACTTGCTCATTTCATTGCAATGTGCATACAAAAAAAACTTCCTGACAATTCTTTCCATCTAAGCAGTGTGTCATGAATTTGATCTTGTCTTGTACTCTCACAGGGAACATAATTACAGCAGATTTTACATACCTCTTTCCATCTGCTGGCCTTCCAAGCAGGACATCTTCCAGCTCTACATATTTTGTACATCCGTGGTTTTTTTAAGTGTCTGCAGTTTCCTTCCTCTATTTTAGCTTGGAAGCTATTAAAACAATGCACGTCACGAAACTTCAAACCTTTTCCGCAGGAAACAGAACACTGAAAAGAGACGTGTATTTCATTACTTTACTAAAAATCTCAAAGTAATAGGAAAACCAAAAGAAGCTGTGGCCTCGCCCAAAATGCACCCTATGATTATAGGAACAAGTTCCTGTATTATGACATAACATCTACTGTATGTATCTGAAATTTCTGTGTAAGTTCTCTTCTACTGAGTATTACTGATCAGGTGTCAAACATCTCATGTCGTGTTCATTCATTCACGTCATCACTGACAAACACCTGAGCTCAGCCCTCCGTATCCGTGCAGAAGACAGCTTGATATTACGATCTCACAAGAACACGCTCTCGCGGCCTGTTTCCAGTACATGTATCGCTATTTTCATGTAAGCATTATGCTTATCACAAGCATTAAAGAAAGAAAGAAAGAAAAAAAGCAAAATCATGGCTATCCGTGTTTCCAGCTATCAGGCTACGAAGTCACATTTGCTCTGGCACCTCCCTTCCGTGAGCTTTGGGAATATCTTGCTATACGCAACAAAGAGGCAGGAGGAGAAGTATAAAGCAGACACTAGAAGATACGGTGCGCTCCTTGGAGGCACGGCTTTGCCCCAGTGCCCTGGTATTCCGTTTCCTCCAGAAAGTTGCTACAATATACACGACTGGCTCTTGGACCTCTCTCCCTCCCTCCAACGTAAAACTAACGGGGCTGCAGATACGTTTTGTGAAACCCACCCCGGCAGTACGCACGAGCCGTGATTAGAGCGTGTCCGACACATCGGTCTCTTCTGGAGAAAGGGCCATTCCTCTGCTAAATTGCTGGGCTGCTGCGAGACTTCAGCGAGGTCTGAATTTAATTCTTCAAATCAAGGATGTCCTATTCACCTGCAGAGCAGAGCTGCAGGTCCTAGGGAACTTTCAGTCAAACAAGGAACATCTGAAGCATTTCTAAATTAGGTGGCTACTCAGCTGACTTATCTTGGACCATCAGCATTGTGAATGTAAGCACTTAAGTCTTCCCCCCCCCCCTTAAATCTTGTAATTTATCTTCCTGTTTTGCATCATCCTATCAAAAAATTTTGATCAATGGAAACAATTCCTTTTCTGTCTGGAAAGACAACATGCTTTATTTGTTGTGGGGTTTCCTCTGTACTTTATTTTACACTTGGACAAACATTTCCTACACCATCAGGTGAAGAACTAATATTCAAATCAAAATTTAATTTCTAAGTGGATGTGAAAAAAAAGGATTTAAATACAGACTTTCTTCAAAAGCACTGAAGACATTTCTCTTCCTTTTATGTTACATCGTCATCGATGTCACTAGCATTACATGCTAACTTAACCGAGCACTTTTAAATACACATATCTTCTATTTTTCAGGAGATGACGTTCAGATCATACAGCTTTCACTACAAAATCTGGCAAATATTTGCCTGATAACAACAGCTGGAGAAAAGTTTTTAAAATAAAGAATAAGCAACTACAATAAATTAACCTGCTAGGTAAGAAACATTTTTCACAGTAACAGTAACTACACTTTGTTGAACTTTGTTGAACTCAATACCACAGGGATTCCTGTGTGTCCTTAAACATTTATGTGTGTAATCTCAAAGGCTTAATTGAAACTGCCAATGATTTTAAAATCAAATCTTTGCAGAATAAAGCAATAAATTTAACTTATCACACAATACAACGGACAGCATGTTTCTCTTACACAACTATGATTATATTTGCAAAAAGATAAGAGTACTGATTTGGCCACAACTTGCCTTTTACATATCTGCTATACAATTCCAGTAAATAAGAATGTTTGTTTCTAAATTAAATTGTTTTGCTCTCAGCAAAACCTTTCAATTTATCATTTTAAAATACTGTTCATGTACTTTTATAATTTATGTTTCATTAATTTAGAAACCACTTTAAGATAAGAAGATAACAAAAATTACCTGAAAGTTTTAACTATGTATAATGTAGGTCAGAAAACTTAAAACTCTGCAAACCAGATCATCATAAAAGCCTTTCAGAAAACCCAGCTCTGAATCCAGAGGATTTAATTATCGAAGCAGGCAAGACAACCTGTACGCATGAAAACTAAAAGACTGATACTATCTTGATAATTGATTCTCCTCTCCCTTAAAGCTTTTTTTCAGGAATTTCAATCATAAAATGTAGACATAAAGGACCCCTAAACTCTGAAGATTCTTCCTTCTTATTCCTCAGTAGCACGTGAGGGAAGCGCAGCCCAGAATTACTTAACCACCTCCTACGATGAGTTAGGAAAAACACCCCGGGCCGCTCCTTCCTCCGTGGCTTTCCCCTGCGGAGCACAGGTGAGGCTCCGGAGGGCTGTGGGGCAGAGCCCTTCTAGTCCTTGGGGGGATGGCATGCCAGTCGGAGAACGGCAACCCAAGGAGGTGGCCTAGCAAGTCTCCGCTCCCGGAGGTGAGGCTACCACAGCAAAGAAGAACCCCACTCTTTAATTTGGCATTGCCCTCACCGTTGAGTATTAAGACAACGCTTCTCAGCATATGTACTCACTTGTTTAGTTAGCTTGTGCAGTTGTCTTTTATTCAACAAAAATGAGATTTATTGTACGGGGCTAATGGCTGCCAATAGCAATAGAATAGGCAAAGAAATCTCTTGCCTGGCATCTCAGTCTTCTAAAGATCCTCCAGTAAGCTCTCTGCCCACTAGATACAACATTACGTGTTTACTTCTGCACGGGTTAGAATTGAGTCTGGGATCTGGGGTTTTTTTTGTCGGTTCTTTTTTTGTCCTCTGTCTCTTCATTGGTCCAAACTCACCTGATTTACACCTCTTACATTTAAATGGCCTAATTTAATCTGTATAATTTGTGCTATTCTTTTTTCTAAAGAAAGAAATCGAAGATTTGTGTGTTAAGTTAGCCTATTATAAGATATTTTTATTAGTTACAGAGCAATGCCTCTATAAAGAGATTATTTGCAGTTCTCTTTCATAAAGATGTTCTACTGAAGTTTGTACTTAGAGTACAATTATGTAGGAATTTAAGAGAATCCACGTTTGTTTTCAATCATATTAGATGGGAAGCTGAAGAGGGTGTTCAGAAAGGAAAATACCACTTTGGACGTTAAGAATAACAGAGGTTTTACGAACAGTTATTTCAAGTTCTACTTAAACTTTCACTCAAATACTGTCTAGCTTTGATGACTTAAGCTAGCTGAAACCTATTGTTATCTTAATGTTAAATGCAGAAACACAAATGAAAGATATTTCAAATGTGTAGGTAGCAATTATTTTCAATTATTTTTTATTTGAAGAAAATGATTTCATTGTAAGTAATATAATTTAACTTTCTAGTAATGGAACTTTGGATAAGTCACCTGATTTTATTTTTTTTTTTCTGGCTGCAAGAGACAATAAGTTACAGAATGTTGCCAACTCATACCAAGAAAATATCCACATTTAAATAACTTTTTCCAGGGAGTTTTTTCACTTCATGTTAATGTTACCTTTAACAACTTAAAAAGACATGTTCAACAGGTTGGGATTATGTTGAAGAACCTTAAGTGCGTTAAATCCTTATAAAGTCTAAGTTTTCCAGAAATACAGAGACAGCATTTCTGTATATAGATTTGCTATCTTATTCTTTCAAATATTCATCAAGTTACAGATCTGATCCTGTGTTTCCATGTATCCAAACCTCCTGTTGAATAGATCTTACACTGAAAAAAAGAAACTTCGCTGTGCAAGAGGTAATTCACTAGTATCCTAATATTATGGGTTTCAACTTACGAGCTTTGGAAGTTCCTGGGGTATTTTTGTTGTTGTCGTTTTGTGTTGGTTTTGGTTTTTTGGGGGTTTGGGTTTTTTTGTTTTGTTTTTACTTAAGTCATGCAAGAACACTGGCGTTTAATTCATTAGGTTAATGTGTTTGTTGTTTCACTGAAGGAATGAAAGATCCTGATACTTTTAAAAGCTAAATCCACCCCCCATCCATTAAGCAGCTGCAAACCTCTGCTTAAAATACGATTGCCCAAACTTAAAACCCAGTAAATCGCCAAACTACGAAGCGCCTCCAAGCAGCTCTGCTTGAATCGGGTGCTGGGGTGCTGCGTCTCCTGGAACTGCATGGAACCGCTCCTGCCCGCTTTGGCGCGGTACCGCAGGGCCAGATTCTTACGTCTGCTGCAGTGAGCATCTCCCCACCAGTGTGAGGAAGAGAAACCTCAGTATCTCTAAGAATGGGGCCCTTTACAATTTCAATGGGATCTTGATAAAGTTTAGGCAACTAATTCCAGGATTGTTATTCTTAAAGCCTTGCATACGTATCAGCTACGGAAGCACCTCGGCTGCCCTGAACCACAGTCAAAAGACCTTAAAAAAGTCCCTTTGGTGCCGAACAGTCTTAATTCTAGAAGCATGCACAGTCCTTTTACCAGACTGACCAGCTCGGCGCTTTACACGCCCATAAGGACGATCAGCATCCTGAAAACAGATTTTCCTCTATTTCCACTAACAAGTTAAAAAAATTAAGCAATTGCTCCGAGAGTACACTGAGCACACAGCAGGTGAATGAGGCACATTACAAAACACAGCGATAGATGGTACTTAGCGCAACCAAAGAAAGAGAAGCGTTCCTGATTTTTTTTTCTTTAACACATGAAAAAGCTAATGCACTCACCCTGGATGTAGGTGATCCAGGATCATCACTAGAAAGTTCAAGAGGGTATATTATTCTGTAGGTATGGTATTCTCCTGAAATGGGACATATTCTGGCTTCGTTCCGTAGATAACATATGAAACAGTTCTTAAAGGGACCGTTTCCTCCCAGAATGCAGGCAGGCTCAGCTGTGTTCTTTACTGGCTAGTGGCCCACCTTCAGCAAGAGAAATGAAGACTACTCCTGTCCAGTACAGCTTCTCACTGGACACTCCTGACAAGGAGGTAGGGGTTGCCCGTCCTCCGGCACAGAGAATGAATACCAAAGAAATGAAACCAGGTCTCTCAAATGCTGAATCAGAAGCTTTCATCAGTATAAAGTGGGGGACGCCTCTTTTAACTTTTCTGTAAGGGCAGAGAATAGCTCCTGCTCAGTTCTTCGAATGAAAAATATAGGTTCCATAGAAGAACCCCAAGCGGGACTCCCAAATGGCTAAAGGCGTCTAAATACAGCTTAAACACAGGTTACAGGGAGGTGTCTTGCATCAGCCTTTATCCCCGCCATCAGTGTTTTCCTTAGAGAGCTGCACATCGCACACACGGACCCGACACCTGCCTGACTAGCTTCCTTTCCGCTCTGTAAAATCCGTAAGAAGCATCAAATTCTCACTTTGACAGGAGAGAGGGCTCGTTCTGTGCTCTGGAAGCCGCTCGCGTCCTTGTAGTGCACCTAGCCTATAGCGCATTTCTTACAAGGCTGAATTTTGCCCTTCGTAAACCTGCGTTCCTTCTGGGAGCTCCTAAGGCGTTATTACACGCTGCCTGTGGAATGTGGTCCTCTCACTGCCCGGCGCCCGCTCTGTTCTGTGGGATGCCCTGGCAGTGATCTTCCCAAGGCTTAACTCTCCTGAGCGGGGAAAGTACAACTGTACTTAACTCTCTTGCTGCTTGACCTCCTTCCATTCAGACTCGAACACAGTCAAGAACAACGTAGTCCTTATGGCTCAATACGTCTATAGTGTGGCTTCACTCGTATGACATTCCACACAACTGGACGCTTACAGAGTACATTTTCCATACATTTTCTGCAGATTGCATGTGTAGGGAAAAAAAAGAAAAACCCTAAGAACTTTGAATCTCAAAAGAAATATGAACATTTCTTTAAAAAAATGCAAGTTGAAAAAACCATGCTGTAACCATTTTACACAGAAATTCTAGCACTTGTCTCGACATTGGCTAAAGTAATATTTCCCATATGTCAAGTTCTTCTAAAAACATAAAACTACAGTAAAAAGCTGGACTTGATTACTGTTGTTCAAAGTCATTCCGTAATGCTGGTAACTAGGATTCATCTGTTTGGGCCTTTTCATAGTAACAACAGTTCTGCGAGGATCAGCCTGACAAGACTCCGGGCGCTTTCTGTGGCACAGACGGACTCTCAGACAGGCAGGCCATCATCAGGTCCTGCCAAATCAAGGCTCTTTCTGCAGCTGACATGCAGAGTTTCACTAAAAGCTTTTTGATTCTTTTGCTATTGTTATTATTTCATTGAAAAGCTGAAGACCTTGGATTATTTGGTGGATTTTGTTCTAAATTTTCTTAACCTTTTCTTTCAAGGGAGTGTTTTGTGTAGCTTAGCTGGTAGTTCAGTGGCTTCTGGATAGGGAAAGCCAGACCAGTACATGGAAAGCATATAACGGTTTCTCTTTGTGTTCATATTAGAGGTACAGGGACTCAAAATATAAATGATTGTGACTAAAAGCAGTACTGTAACTGTACTGGTTTTGGTTGGGATGGGGTCAATTCTCCTCTTAGTAGCTAGTATAGTGCAAGGTTTTGGATTTGTGACTAAAACAGTGTTGATAACACGTGGATAGTTTAGTTACTTTTCAACAGTGCTTACACAGCGTCAAGGCCTTTTCTGCTTCTCCCGCGGCCCCGCCAGCGAGCAGGCTGGGGGTGGGCAAGAGGTCTGGGGAGCACACACCTGGGAGAGCTGAGCCCAAGTGACCCAAGGGCTATCCCGGCCCATGAGATGTTGTGTTCAGCAATAAAAGCTGGGGGGAAGAAGAAGGAAGGGGGGGACGTTCGGCGTGATGGCATTTGTCTTCCCAAGTGACAGTTACGCGTGATGGAGCTCGTCTGTCCTGGAGATGGCTGAACTCCTGCCTGCCCGTGGGAAGTAGTGAAGGAATTCCTTGGTTTGCTTTGCTGATGTGCGTGGCTTTTGCTTTACCTATTAAAATGATTTTATCTTAACCCACGAGTTTTCTCACTTTTATCCTTCTGATTCTCTCCCCCGTGCCGCGGGGTGGGGGGGGAGTGAGCGAGCGGCTGGGTGGGGCTGAGCTGCTGGCTGGGGTTAAATCACAACAGTACTGAAAAAGGATAAAACATATTACAAGTCAAAAGGAATTTTCTTCCTCTCTTTTTTCTTTTTTTTTTTTTTTTTTTTTGTCAGGCACTTCTGTGACTGGACAGGAAGATCAGTTTGAAAAAAAAAGACAAATGTATATAATGGAACAGAACAATTACAAACCCCCAGGGTTAAACACAGTAGTTGCTTGAGTTGTCTGACAAACTGCATTTTGATGATCTCTGGTTGGCCCAAAAGCCTGTTTGGGCTCTTTTAAAACTACGCTAGAACTAGACTGGGATCACTACTGCACAAGACACTAACAAAACATTACTTTGAGCATTATTTAGTTGAGAGTTACTCCTTTTCATCTGCCATATTAGAACTAGTTCTTTTTGTGCCTGCCTCCTCCCTGTCAGCTGCATCTCCCCAGGGGTCCTTGGGATGCTTGAGCATGACATAGGCATTTTTCAGCTAAAAGTATTCAAAAAGTTGTTCTTTCCTTTAAGTACATAGACTACTATCAAGAAGCAACAGAGACTCTGTAATTAGGCCCTACTGAATTCTTTGATTCAGAGTCAATAATTCTTCACTAAAACAAGAACGAACACTTGTGCCATTAGCTCAAGCACTCAGAAAGGACCATGGTTACAAAGACCAAACATTCCATCACTCCTGAGAAAGAGCGAATTGAACTCCAAGAGGTACGGGTATGATTTACTGTTACATCTAAGTTACCCCTATGTTAACTACAGAAGTTACACTAAAGATATTTTTAAGTCACTTCGTTCAGTATAGCTTCATTTCCCAAGTTCAGTATTACATCACAGTCCCCTGGTGTTCAGAAAATGTCTTGATGTGATTACGTCCTCCTTGCAGCTGCAGTGTGCAAGCCTGCTTTGCCACTTTTCTAAACGTGCTTTTGCAGCTATAGCAATGGAAGGGCTAGTCTAAGAAGGACTCAAAGACTTCATCCAATCCACCATGCTGCTCAGAGTCTGGACCAGCTAGTTTGGACCAGCTATACCTGGGCCATTCCTGACAGAAGTTTGCCAGCCTTCTCTTCAATGACAGAGAAGCTGCAGCCACCCTTGCATGCATTTTTCTACTGTATAACTATCCTTACAGTTAGAAAAAGTATCTTAGGTTCTATTGACAGTCTCTCTTACTGTTAGGTAAGGTGGTTACTTCTCATCCTCTCCTCAGCAGACTCCGAAACACTCACCTCTTTATAATCACTGATTATGTGTTGGAAGAATACCTCATTCAGTCCATTCTTCTGTAGACTTGGTCTTGAAAAACACAGCTACCCCAGCCTTTCCTCATTTGTCACTTTATCCAAGTCTCTTATCATCCATGTCGCTGTCCTCTGAACACTCCAACTGTCTGCATTTTTTTTAATTTTTTTTTAACAAGGACGTATCCAAGACTGTATGCTGTGCATCAACTGAAGCACTGGAGTTAAAATATGCCACGACAAAAAGCATATACCCAACAAGCATATACCCAGTATTATTATTCTTTGTTCTTTGTGGCCTTCCCACTTTGCAGAATTCTACATGACATTTGGAAGGTAAGATCTAGAGTGAAAACTACTTTCTGTAGTAACATCTGCAATCATACAGCAAGCGTCACAGAATCTTTGACCTAAGTTAATATAAGCGTACTTCCCTCCTGTAAGTGTGAACCACATTCCCACTAGGACTGCAATACTACCTTCTGATCCAAACACTACCTAGATGACATTCCTACAACACAATTTGTCTGGATCTCTAAGCTCCGTAACATTTTTTATTTTTTTTTTTAAATGAAGCGTCACTGTATTCCTAATGACCAAACGCACAGCCAGCTGAGCCCAGTGAGTTCCAACAGGTCCTCTCCTCTCAAGCTGATGAATTACTGCTGAGTGATGCCTGCTTGTAGAAAGCCCCAAACAGCCTCCAGAGTTACCGCAAATTCCTCCCGGTCTGTTGCCTTTACATGAGGAAATACAGCACGCCTTCAATCTGTTTGACCTCTTGTGTATCAACATGTGAAAGGCGAGAAACTAGCACTCCCCATGTTTCACTAAGATGCAACAGAAACATCATCCTGAAAACACTTCGCAAAGTACAGTCCACAGCACAGCTTTGGCTCCGCTGACGCTGGCAAATGGCCCCCCAAGGTCAGTGACAGAGGGTAAATCTCCATCTTCCTGCTGCTGGACTTGTCAAAGCCACTTGCAAAGCGTGCCATGAGGTACTGTAGCACATCTGAAAACCAAACCAGGTACGGACAACTCGGCAGTGCATGCTCCAATCGCACCTCTCTAAGCCAAACAAGGTAACCATGATGTTTAACTGCTGTTCTTTCCCAGGCTTTAGGCAGAAAGAGGTCAAAAGTATGGATATTCTTCTGTTTAGGCTCTACAGTGAGACATCACAGTGCAGGTTGTCAGTTCTATGCCACCAAAAAAAGCCACCATTTTTAGCTGTTGCAACTACTACCAACTACAAAAATACAAATTTGGATTAGCTGTCCAAGACTGAATCCTCCATGAACTTGCTAGAGCTGCCTGAAGTCCTTTCTGATTCCTTGCTAAGCCTGGATGGCCCACGATTCCACAACCACCTTCCCTCACCTAAATTACTAGGAAAATTTGCTACAGCCTCTGAAATTAAGTTTTCTCCCCAAATCCTTCTCCATCCAATTTAAGCAACAATACTGCTGTGACTTGTAAGGGTATTTTTACGAGCAGACACGTAGGTAGGCTCGAGAGTCTCAGAGCCTCTTTAACACATGAAGAAAGCCATCCTCCTTCCTCTGTGACTGGATCCTCCAAAAATACCCTAGTATTTCAATTGCAACACTTAACACCAGAGTTATTTATGGCTAGATTCTGCAGATAACAATCATGTTTTTCTAGTTAACACTGAACCAAAATTCATCCAGAAAGTATCACTTGATATTATTTTTGTACAAAAATCAGTTTTCATCAAAATTACAGTACTTATGAGAACACATCTTCTGTGTTCAGATAATTTTCAAGTAAAAGTACTGTTCTGAGCTGAAGTTATTTACAGTGTTACTTCAAAATCTTCAATTTGAAGACCATTTTTCCTCCTCAACAATTTCACCTCAATTACCTGTAATTAATAAAAAAATTGTAAATTTGAAGTAGAATACATGGTAGATTTTTATAAAGAAAGCTTGTGTTAGAGGTCAGTTCCCTCATCATTTTTCACGACGGTAAATTTGCCTTTCAGAAGCTGTTCTCTTCAACACAGAAGCTGAGGATAAGGATGGACCGCACGCAATGTAACTGCTATTACCTGCTGCTCTCAGTGGAATGGAAACCAGAGAACAATCTTGCTCCAAGTACCATCCTCTGCAGCCAGTATCATCTAATAATTTCTTAACTTCACTCCTTTCAACAACAAAAAAAGGCAGAAATAATTTTCTCTAAGTCAGCCCAAGAAGCACTTTTTTTTTTTTTGGCCTAGCTACATACCCTGGCTGCATAACAGGGTGACAGGCAGACACACACCAAGTTTCCACCATCCATATGCTGGTTTCCAGGGCTTCCAGGTACGTATCGTGGACGTGAACACCAGTGCTCTCCACACTGACCCCAGTGCGGGTGTAGGAGACTCTGGAGCGTACCGCAGTACAACCTAACAGTCTGCACGTGGCAGCTGAGAACAGACACAGCAGTGACTCTTTCGAGGTCATCTAACCTCTCCGCTGTCCGTAGCCATGTCCTTTCTGACAGGACTGAGTACTCTACGCTCCATAAAAAGGCAGCCTTTGTCAGATTCTTTTTCAGATAATTTTTTTTCAACTTTCATCTGAAGAGTAACGGAAAACTCCTGAATAATTATTTTCCAAGCATGCTGAAGCCTATCTATTTAATAGGTGGACATAAATGAGAAACTACGTACGTATATATATACATGCATAGAAAAAGTAGGAATAAAGAGGATTGAAGACAGAGTTTAGGACTGATGTGGATAACAGGAAGGTAGAACTGCTATGAGAGGATATATATGGCATCTACTAGGAAAGTGTTAATGTATTCCTCTTAAAAATAAAGATAACCTGATTAAAACAAACACAACCCAAACAAACCCTTCCATTATATTAAAGTCAGAAGCATCAGGACAGATTTCGAAGGTAAAAGTTGATTTCATGTCTGCAGAAGTCAAACTCTGCTGAAGATGCTACGGAGGAAATTTAGACCGTATTTAAGGTTGCCACCACATGGTCTAAAATTTCTTGTCCTGGGCAGCCAGCAGTAGCCTGAATGAGTGAGACCTCTCCACAGAACGGCAGACGGCCTGGAGAGCAGATGAACCACCATACTGCTTGCAGCTCTTGGAAAAATCAAACCCAGAACTTTTGAAATTCCGCTTAATGATCATCCACAGAATTTCATTTATTCATTCTACTTAGATTTGGGAGTAAGTCTTCTAATTTGGCCTGTCTCTCTGACATCTCTAAGCACTACCCGTTACCTCAAGCTCAGCGCAAATAGAACAGATGACCAGGTCCTTCTTTGAAAGCCTTGTCATGTCTTCCCCCCTCACGATGAACACACCACCATTCAGCCCACCACTGCCTAAAGCCTGGCATCCTTTTGGATGCCAACTACAGAGCATTTGAAAAACCGGCTGTTACCACGCTCAGCTCCCCACCTACCCGGATACTCTGCCAGGCTTCACTGTGCCGTGTATTCCCAACTTGTCTATATACATCTCGTAACGAGACTGCAAGCTTTTCCAGTCAGCAACCTTCTCTTTGTTTTACCTACATAATACACACAGCACAATTAAACTTTCAAACAAGCTTTTAGCTATTACAGTAACACAAGAACAACAGAACTGCCAAAACAGCTGCAACATTATTTTAGCGATTGTAGGATCTGGCTGTTACACTACCTGTATCTTTAGATCCTGGTGGATATTCAGTTATATCCAAGTCCTTTCCAAGGGCAGTGCCCAAAGAACTGTATTTCACAGATGCTACTTCAAGTGTCCTCATTAAAGAAAAAGAAACTTTCAGAAACTTTTTTTCTGTAAACAACTGATCATACTTTACATATTATATAATTACTCTTCCTGCATTTTCTATTTTTTTTCTAAAAATTTACAAGTCTTACTACTCTTCATTTTAAGAAATATATTTACAACTTAAAAGGGACAAGATTTTGTTTCTAGACACAGTTCTATCGTTTTTCTTTCAAAAGAAAAGTGTTGTCTGACTTGTTTGGAGGTGACTCCAGTACTCTGCTGCTATAAAGAGTGAAAATCCTTGATGTCAGCTAAAAATCTCAAGGTTTAGGGGGATTGAGAACTGATAAATAAAACAAAAGCCTTCATAAAAGTTCACTGTAAAGCCTAAAAAATACTAATCACATAATTCAGAAAGGAAAAGCTGGGTCCAAGCAATATTCAAGTCTAAGTTTCATAACAAGGAACCAAATTTAACTCAAATTTTGGACAAGAGTAAGTCAACATGGCATACAGAGAGGAGACTGCCATCTTCCCATTTTCTATAAGGGTATAATCCAAGGCATTAGAGAACTACTACGCTGTATTCCATGTTGTGGCAAAAGCCATTTCACACGGATTATGGAGATAGTGTGGGTGTTGATAGAAGGTTGTGTGGCACAGTGGAAGATGAAGAAAATAAAACAAAGTGAACAGAACAGTGGCAAAAATACAAGAAAGGCTAGAAAAAGAGGGAAATTCTTCATAGAAAATAAGAATCATACTTCAGTGGACTCAAACATGAACAGTTGAGTCAATGTCCAAAATCAGACTCAGTTGTCATGACCTGTCCCCCAGATAATACTTTCTTCCAGGTTTCAGCTTTCCTGGAAGAAGAGCTCACTATTAGACCCAACAGTAACCTAACAGAGAAGCACCTGCCAGCGGCAGGCATGCTAACACTGCTTCGTGACAGCATCAGTGAGATGCAAAACCAAGCCTTGGGCTAACTGAAGATATTTTGTGTTTCTGTCAATGTCTGCTTGACATTTTTGAAAATTTAAAAATAATAATCACAGTTTCAGGAGTTGATGATTAACATGTTCTCCTTCAACAGTAATGACATATCACATTTGGTATCTCATTTAACACTTCCTTTATAGGTTTCATTTCATCTCTCAATTACAGTAAAAATTGAATTGTATCGTTATTCTTCCTGCCTTACTTGCTCTTGATTTGAATCCTTTGCATCTGGTTACCACACAAGAATCAGAAAAACAGTAAGTATTTCTGCCTCCTTTCAGCAGCCATTTGGTAGGCTCTGCTACCTCACGCGCAGGTCTTAAGTGTCACTGAAGGGTCTGCATGTAGCCCTGCTAAGAACTTCACCATCAGCCCTCATTCAAGCAACATTATCACTGTAATTAATGACAGTACATCTTAAAACAATGAGAAGTATGATCAGCTTATTAACTGCTGGGAGGGAGGGAACAGATAAACTACGTTGCTCAGCCAGCATTCCTGCAACAACATATCTGGTACATATACCTAACTTTATCATCTTTCAGTTGAAAGAGAAATACAACAGACAGACGGCTGAGGGAAATCACAATTAAAAACACAGGAACAGTGGTAAATTTAAAAACAAAACAAAACAAAACAAAAAGACCCCTGAACCCCAACAGACAATTGTGCCTTACCTTTCCTTCTGAAATCAATGGCAAACAGGAACAGAGCTAGACCCTCACTAGCTCTTTCTGAAAATCTTAATCTAATAGTATAAACTTGCGTCAAATTTAGAAGACTGAATAGCCATCCTGCTCCTTGCCTTTGATACCTCCTGAAAAGCACTTGGTACCAGCACTTTTACCATTACACCATTGCAGACATTAAATTGCTGACTTGGCAAGACTTCAGCAGGTCTCATCTTTCTTTATTCCACAGTCATGTAACACTAGCAACACCTTTAAGCAACTACATGAAGGCAGCGGCACTGGAAACAAACAGTGAGTAAAGTGCAAGCGTCAAGAAAGAAGGGTGGCAGAAACGGAGATAGGAGACCTGGGGGAAATCCAATATGAGCAAAAGAAATGCAGGGTTTTTTCTCCGTTTCCAATATATGAATAAATTTCCAGACACATTTTCCAAACAGAGAACAACAGATATATCTGTGTCCATCCAGCAGTTGAGTTCACAAACCTCCATGAAAACCAAACAGCAACCCAAAGTGAATCCGTTGCTGCTTCCAACAACCGGACACAGTTTAACAGACTGCACCACCGGGAGGATAGCCTCCTGCCTCTTGTGAAGCTTGGGAAAACTGAATAAATGAATGGGAATGACACAATCTGCATTCTCACCGAAAAGTAATGTTCGCCCCTTGAGACTGACATTTTATTCGCAGGTCTTCACAATAAAAATCGGATCATATTTTTAACATGATGGAGGATCTCTGGTGTGGAAGCTACATTTGCACAATCAAAGGGGTTGCACAGAGTAAAAGCATTTGTTTATATTCTTTTCACAATTGAAAACTTCACTTTATGGATTCTTCTTTTTTTACCTTAAGAGATAGGGTCCTTTCAATTAACCAATCACAAAAGTAACTAGAGATAATACAGTCTTACATGAGTAGACCAATTCATTTTAGCCAAGTTTGCAAAAACCTAAACATGAGCAGCAGAAACACTGGATCCCAGCAACTGCAATCTCTGATTTATCTTTTTTAATCATGTTAGCAGCAGCAAAGCAGTAGCTCAGAAATTAAAGGAATAACAAATACATGAGCTCTGTGTGTGTCTGCTCTATAAAAACTATCACTTCACTTTTTTCATTTTAATAAAAGCTAAGGTTTTGTACTTGAACTTTAAAGAAAACTGGAAATACAAAGCAATATACACCAGAACGAGACAGTATTGTCAGAAATTGTTCAGACTTTTTAGAAGCATACAAAAATATAGCTCTTTCTATGGCACTTAACCAAAAATCAGCTTAAGAATTAAGAAAAATAACACAAATAATTTTAAATATTAATTGGTCACAAAAATATGTTTATATTTTAGGTAATAAGACATACAACATTTCACCTACCTTCACATGTTGAATTCCAGTTTGTTTTCAACCTAAGCCACTCTTCTGTATATTTTCAGTTTACTTACAGATCAGTCTTTCCAACATTACAGTCATGTGCATAAATGTGAGCATGCACGCAAGCTTCTGAAGGGCTGATTCAGCAGAAAATCTAAGTGCCCCATCCTGCTCCCACTGAAGTGAAAGGGCCACAGACAGACGCATGCGAGAACATATACTGATCAATATAGCAGTCTGTCTTAGTGGGGTCACCAGTCTCCCACAATTACTGGTTTTCAAAGAAAGGACTAGGAACTCCCATAGGAGAGAACTACAGAACATTAATTTCCTAACCCGTTGCCAGGTAACCAAAAGATTTGTGTATTAATCTTCATAAATGCTAGGAAATGCTCATACTTTAATATATGTTTAATAACTTTTAAATTTGGGTCTCAAAACCACTTTTAACCAATATTTATGAGTTGTGACTGGGGTTTTCAAAACTGCCACATATATACAGGCAGCTCAGAATGACTTCACACAGACCTGACCATCCAGAACCCTTCAGCTTTTCTGAAAGTTCTAACTCTGCAAAAAAGAAATAAATACATCAGTAGCGTCACATTCCTTTCATTCTCATTAAATGGCTACATGTATTTAGGAATGGTATTAAGGACCACCTGCTTTTTTTCCCCTTCCATGATATTCTGGTTTTGGTTTTTTTTTTGTTTGTTTTATTTTTTACTTGACTATGTTCCCCTCTTACTTGTCCTCCTTGTAAATGGAGGGTCTGAAAGTTCTGCAAACCTCCTCATGCAAAAGTGTTTTAGGAATGTAAAAAAATATATCTTTAAGATTAAGAGCTGAGCATTATGTTAGGATCCTTAGTTTTCTATGTCTTTTGTCATGGCCTAAGTGGGAGCAGGAGTGGGCCATAAAATTATAGCTCCAGCAAAAGGTTCAACACCTAGTACCTTTGAGCTTTATCATAAAAGATCATGTGCCAACTACCTATTCCAGTCCAGTTGTCCAATGGCATCAATTGCTGCTTTTGTCAGTAACAATGTTTATTTTTTTTTTTCTGTTCAAGCTTCCCCCATGAAAACAATGCCACTAAAATATCATATGAAGTTCATTGCAACACAAAGAATACTCAATGGTAAAAAACCCCTCACTTTCAGCAAAAGTGGTTAGTTGCCACCCCTCCCCGCCCCTTGGCTGGTTTTGTTTTGGTTTTTTTAAGGACTCTAAATATTAGCATTCCTTAATAAAGGACACATTAAATATAAACACAAAGCCACACAACATGCATAAAAAAAGAAGGGTTAAAATGCAACTGTATTTCACAGACACAAGTCACAGCCATTAAATTAAATTATCACACATACATTATAACTTATTTATTATTTCAAGCTATACAGGCAATATAGCACCAAAAGGGAGAAATTTCCTCTAAACTTGATGAACAGTACACAAATATTTGTTTTTGAATTTTGCAAACAAGTATTTTCTTTCATTTTTATCAGAATTACCCTAAATGAAATCCACTATCCCAAGTCCGGTTTATGACATTATCTGGGTAGTGACATATGTTATCAGTTATCTCTGAAAAGGCACCCCTTATTTCCAAAGTTTTAAAAAACAAATAGCATATGCTAACATTAAGATTTCAGCCAGTGGGATATTAAATAAATGTGCTGGATTCGTAATGAGGTATTCTGAAGTTCAACATTAGGCAGCAGCAGAAGTAGAGGTAAAAGACTGAAGCTGGTTTTGAAAACCAAGTTCACTGATTCTGAATTCCCTTTTAATATAAAAGATTATCTTTAAAGATATAAATACTTTTTACACATTAGGAAAAGTGAATGAAGGCACTTATCATACATAGCAAGATTTTTTGCATTAAAATGAAAACAAATAAATATTTTACTTAGGCAAGTTTGGGCTGCTTCTGCTCCTGCAGAAGTCAATGGAATGCCTGGCAGTAACAACACTGGAAGGGGACTGGGATGTCAATTCTTTAAAAAAGAATAAACATTCATTAAAAGTAATAACATATTCCTTCCACTAGTGCAAAAACAGAATTACACTGAAATTATTCTGGAGCAACTAAAAAGAAAACTGAAGAACTAGAAAAACAGCCACTTTCACGAACATTCCATTATGTGTCTGAAGGGCAATAAGTAATAGCCGTAAGATATTTCTGATACTTAAAGGTAACTTAGAAGATGAGCTGATCCACTCTTTCTGTGCCTATTTTCTCTGAAATCACAAGTAATACTTACAAAATTACACAAAAATCCTAAGAATGAGGAAAAGAAAAACAATCTTTATCAACTTTTCAGACAAACAAAATATAAATATCTTCGGTAAGGGTTGAATCTTGCCTGTATCACTGACCATAAAGACACCTCAGCACAATCAGATTTAAACTGTTCCCAAGAACTCAAAAACTAACATTCTTAAACTAGTTCTATGGGACTTCTTTTTTAATATAATTTGAACAGCTAGTGAAACACTTGTCTGTGATTTCTCAATTTCTTGTCTAACAACAAAGTACAACTGACACGACTAGTTTCTTGTCAGTCTTTTGTTCTTTAAATAGTGTTAGTACAGCATAAAAACACTCTGCACAAGTACTATTCTTGGGAAAGTTGTGTCTGTCCTCTTTTAATCTAAGGTCCCTTGAATTACAAAGAATTGTAGAAAAGAATTTTACAGTTATTATCTGACTTCACAACTGGTATATGGTAAAATTTTAGGACAAACACTTCATAAGTCTTAACTTTGAAAAGAATTGGATATTTCATATCTCAACTCACAATACAAATGTGAAGTAAAAGAGCATGAAGCCCAACATGCTAAGAAAACAAGTGTAAGAAAACAAAGTGCTAATGACTGTACTACAATTAACTCACACTACAGAGCATAAATCCTCAAGAAAGTCTAACAGATAATAAAAATCTCAAGACGGACCTTAACTTTGCTACGCTCTGAACCATAACTGGTAGTGCTTAGCAACAAATCTGTACAATGACCATATGTGAAACTGTTCAGATGAGTAAACTAGAACACCCCAAAAAGACTGATTGTTTGAGGTAAAACTGAGGATGGTACAGAGCAAAGGCATAACTGCTTTTGTGGCAATACCTTGTTACCTTCAAGTTACCGCATCTTCCTGTGCTGCATCTGCTCAGGTAAGACATGCACGCAGTAAGCTCTCTGGTTTCAAATGTGCCACGAAGATTAACTGATAATAGACTACTGCAACGACCTTTAGGTAACACACAGTTACAATCTGGATTCAATTATCCAAATATATATTCTTTCTAAAGGAATGCGAAAGGATGAGAGGCAAACATATACTTCAAGTTGCGACACACCTCGTTAAATTGTCTCTGATAAAATTCAGGTTGCTCTCCATGCTCATACAGGAATGAAAGTCCTAACAAAATAAAAAGCTTCCAAGGTAACATCAACTGCTACCACCAACTGCTTAAGCAGGAACTTTGTTGTTTGGCTACCTGGCTTTCCAAGGGTTTTAGTAAGCCCTGCAAGACTACAGGGGACCAAAAATAAAATCAAACTTCTAAATATATCAAAATTCTTGTCACCCAAAAATGCCAACAAACTTTCCTCACTATGTGAAGCTGGAGGGTATTGTCTTCCCATATATGAATAGCCTATTTTATTCCTCCAGTGTAACCTCCTCACACTTCATAAAAACTTTGAGAAAATATATAAAATGAAAGGTACACAGCACAGTAGAAGCTTTTATGTAGCAGGAATTTTGAGAAACTTACACTTGTTTTCAGTTGTGCAGCAACAACCCAGGAGGCAGAGAAAAAGATACTAGAAAGGAAGATATCACCATTTAACCAAGAGATAAATACCAAAATCTTAAAAGAAACTGAGATAAATAGGGGAAGTTTCAGTTAGCAGTCAAATACAACCCTTGACGTGAAGGCACCATAAAAAACCTCCATTACAAAAAGCATACTAGGTGAGTAAGAGAGTTATCGCCTGTTGAACAGAAGTAAGAGTGAAACAAAACGTATGTTCACGTTACATATTTTGCCCAGGTACCAGGCCAGGGATTTGGCACTGGAAATCTAACGTGCTGCTGTGTGTCAAATTATTTCCCAGCCAAGTACTGCTAAAAATAGTATTTTATTCTCTGGTATAGCTACTTTACATTGGTGCTATACATGAAAGGTTTGCAAGGTTGTATAGGTATCTGCAGTATGTACCTGAAGATTTGTTGTATCTAAACTTAAACATTGATACAACTAACAGTTGATTTGATTATATTCCCACATAATTTTTTGTCAGGTAACAGATGATTGTTTCGCTAAGAATACTACAGCATGTGGATATGGGAAATGCTCTTCAATGGAAAAAAAGCTTAGTATTGAAAGTAACAAAGCAGCATTCTTGAACTCAATTAGGATAGATTATTCTACAACTCTTCTAGCACAAAATTAAATCTAGTCATTACAGGTCAGTTTTAAAACCTTACGGTATTCTTTGCAAATTTGTAATACTCTTCACGCTTTAGGTAAAAAACAGCTTCTTGTCATTAGGGTCAGAAAATCTGAACCACTCTGATGAAAATTAATACAATAAACCAGAAGTCTTACTGCATGGACTAAACACAAAACCCCAATAATGCACCATGGAAAGAAGGGATACAATAAAAATCTATACTAGAACAAAGTACTCTTAGCCAGCTGTCAGAATGTGATGGAATTTTTCTTGATGTTATATGATGTGACATATGGTTTCCATACTTTTTAGCTTGTAATTTATTCATTCTTTCATGAAGTTTTGGATCATTGCCTCAATCCCTTCACCAATGAAACTACAGTAGTCTAAAAGAAAAATATCCAAGATACATGGGCCAAATTTCCTGGTGATGCAATTCCATTAAAATAAGCAGCTATATTTACATCAAGTATTATTTAACTTATAAATATATTATAAATATGTATATATCAAAATATATACATCTATTATACTTCTTGTGTATCAAAAAAGAGGTACTATACAGGCTACAGGCAAAAGAATATGTTTCCTAGCCATCCTCCCTGTAAAACTCCAGAGTGTCTTTCTGGCTTGGACACCGGGATACGAGAATTCCGGACTGAATTAAAGTTTCAGAGATTGAAAAAAATCAAAAGTGTATGGGACAGTGTCCTGGAGTGGTACGAGCCTTTAGAATTTGAGATTTACTTGCCTCACATCCCTTGGGACAACTGCAGAAACCAGCAACAGAGGAGTACATAGCCTTTAAGCTTTATAACGATCAGCTCCGGTAGCCACAGACAGACACTATAAAGTGTAACAGCCCATAGCTGCTAAACTGCAGAAAGCATCAACCAGAATTCTGGTTTCAAATCATAAACAGCGCCTTCCTTGCAACCGCCCTATTGTGCATTTACAAGATATTTTTTAATTACATTGTGTAAAATGAATCAAAAACTGAAAGAAATGGACTTACAAGGCATATTGCTAGAAGTCCTCTATCCTCAAATATGCAGTGATAGCTAGTGGAGGAAGTTAGAATGGCCCAGTATGGAAGAGAGCATAAAAGACACTGGCAACTGATAAACTAGAACAATCCTTCTACATGGTAGATCAGGTTCTTCACTCAGGATTCTGAATTAGTCTTAGCTAATTTGACTTTTTTCTGAATCTATTTCTGCTGGAATCTGAAATCCAGGAGGAAACTATCTGGCTACGTAAAAGCTGGAATAATCCGTGAGCAAAGCTTTTAGTTCAGACATGGTTTAGACAAAGCTACATCAGAATGAGGAAAAGGGTTTTTAAGCAATTTTGATGCCCATTTCTGAACTGGCTGGGCCAGAGACAGGGCCAGTATTCAAGGAGGTCAAGGAGTTGTTCCAGGTAGAGCAATTGCTCAGAAATTCCCTTCCTTCTACTCACCCTCTCCATGTATTACATTTGTGCCACGCACGCCAGAAGTAAAAGATGGCAGAATTACACTGAATGTGAGAAGCCTTGCATTTCAGTTTCTACTTAAGTTTTGACACTGAAATCTCACTAGTAGACATGAAAGCGTAATGCATTGCTGTCCAGACACATAAATACTACTCAATACTTTATCAAAAATATAATATATAGTGTTTTATCTGGTTCTTGCTGTCTTTATAGAGAAGGGAGGAAGTGTGGATGTGACATGCTTGATGACTCCAGCCTCCAGAGAGTGTCCAGTCATTAATAGTCCCCTATATCAGAGCACATTGTATGCCAGAAAGGCCTAAGATGAAATTAAAACTACGACTGAATAACCACAGAGCTTGCAATCATATACAAAACAGAGGGCACAAACTCTCTCTGATGACTAGATTCCATTCTAAACTTAGGTTTTGAAGGATTAAAATGGCTTTTATGTCAATTGAGATATAAACCAACATGAAAATCTTCACAAAACTAAGCCATATGTAACATTTACAATACATTACAACAGCTTACAGGTAACCTATTAGTGCAGGACGAACTGCATCACTCAGGGAACAAAAAGGCTGTGAATAACTTCCGATCTAAAAGGAAAACAAACATCAAGT
The DNA here is from genome assembly GCA_034782735.1 of Sagittarius serpentarius. NCBI lineage: Eukaryota > Metazoa > Chordata > Aves > Accipitriformes > Sagittariidae > Sagittarius > Sagittarius serpentarius. The sequence goes on from JAVKLA010000005.1 coordinate 33,169,757, forward strand.
TCAAAGGCAACGCTGTGCTAAACGCCCTGCCTGTCTTCTCAGCACCTGAAGTACATACATTAATTAAGCATTAGCAAGTCACCACTAATTACTTGGCTAATGACTAAATAAGATACTCGGGTGGCTGTTAAACACAAACCCAAAACTCTGGTTTGCACAGTGGAAGAAAAAGGCAACTGTGGTAAATTATCAATTTAAACTTTCATTTTAAAGTCTATTTGCAATAAATTAGAATAGATTATATAAACACTAATAAATTAAAGTTTAAATTGGACAATATTTTAAAAAATGTTTCCGTGTTAATTCAAAGAACCAAATTACATAATTTTATTAATTTAACAAAAAAGAGAAGGAAAAAAAAGAAAAAAAAATGAAAAAAAAAAAGAAAGAACTGTTGTCCTAGCCCATGTCCCAGGGATGTTAATGACAGGTTTTTAACTGATTTTGATGGAACCAGAACTGGGTCCAACCTCCTTTGATTTCTATTACTCTCCTTTAGGATTGAGTACAATAATAAATATCATCAAATTCACAGCTTGGGAAATATAATGTATTCTGTATCACAGAGCTTGCTATGATTACTTCAGTATGTTAATAATCTGCTAGTGGCAATTTTAAAGATTAATGGCGATTACTGTAGGCATTTTTACACATTAACAGACAGTGACATGTAGACAATAACATATTATAGTTACATAATTATACATAGACAGCTTTAATTAGTCACTGTTTTAAAACCACAAATATAAACTTTTATACACAAATGTACATGTAATACGGAGTAAAATGTTAGATGACAGTGTAATATACATGTGTGTGAGTTATTTTATACTTAAATATACTATTAGAAAAAAGCTATGCACTAAAAAGCTTTTTTTTTTTTTTACAAATATAAATATGTAGATAATACTACAGTATAAATTACAGCATATACTTTTAAATTTAAGCACAGATCAAATCATAACCCTTCAAAATAGACCAACCTATTAGGTATTGCTATCAGCTATGATGATTTCTGGTTATTTTCAAAATATTCCCTATGATGTTTTATAGAGCATGATATTGTTCCCACTGAAGCAAATGGCTGTTTCCCATTTAATTCAATGACTGCAGGAACAATTGCTTAATAAAACTACATAGACTATATTCCACATGCAATATTATTTCACTGTTATCAAATAAAATAATAGCATAATTTTTAAAAGGCAAGGGGAAATAGAGTGACAGAAAGAACAAGAAAGCGAAAAATATTAGTGAATGCTATCGTACCGATTTCCATGGTCCCCGATGCCATGAAACATCACCAGGGCAAGAATGCACATTACATTGTGCCATATTAGGTGGCTTGTCTAGAATTTCACAGTTTTGATCACCCAACATTTGGCCAGTAGGAAGCTGACAAATGACCAGTCTTGTCTTTATTCCATCTCCACAAGTTTGAGTACACTGAAATACAGAATTTTATATGCAATATTTTTGTAAACAGTGTCATCACATACCATTAAACCAAACAGATATAGCAATAATCAGTACATATTATTTACTACGTCTATTTTCATATTCCCTGGACACTCAATTCAAGAATAAGGACTTACAGTCTAATCTCATATAATGAAAAAACAATTTTCTCACCAAAATGTTTATCAAACTACATTTTTATAGTTCATGAAGTGATTTTCTACAAAAAGCCTCAGTTACAGAGAATCTACTCTATCAAGAAGTAACCTTTTGTGAGAACAAATGTGCATTTAGATCTGTCTTTGATAGGAGGAAAAGATGGAAACTGGTCCTAAAACTAGTTTTCCCTGCCAGAAAAGGGAAAACTCAGACACTGGGCACACTTTCTCATAGTCTAACTTATATGGACTAAGTGTAAAATACTTACAAGATTTGTTTTCTGGGTTTCAGTTTTCCTGTAATTCTGCAATACCAGACAAAAATACTAATTCTCATTTCTAATGAGCTATTAAAAACAATCTGATCAAAAGTAAGCATGTTCCAATAGTTTATAGCTTTTTTCTGTATTTCAGAGGATTCTAAATTAGACAAAAACTGCAGCATCTGCATTAACTGGAATCCCAAGTCTGCAGCTATGGACAGAAAAGCACAGCACTCAGACTGGCCTTGAGAACTAAATGGCTA